>JANBOJ010000202.1:0-30430 GCA_027574685.1 Coemansia erecta
GGTTGACAGGATTTTCACCGTCAAAAATGTTGGTGCGCTATTCTGACAATCTAGTTACAGATTTTGAATTTAAGCAGGAAGCTTCTATATTCTACATGTTAAATATAAGCGCACTTGCTCACATACTACTGTATACTTAGTTAATCACACATATCAGAAATACATGCTTTGCCGTTGGCACGTCTTTTGCCCCATCTGATATTCCATCTACAACTAGTATTTTAGCAACTGCCTCTAGACTTGCATTATTTATTAGCTTAGACATTGTCTGTATTTTAAATTATATGTTAATGTAACTGTTAAAAATTTTTAATAGTAAACTATTTAATTTTTATTTAAAAAAATTAATCAGAGAGAACAGCTTGATATAAACCACTTATATCCGCAAAACAAAAAATAAGAATATTAAATAAATAATTAATATTTATAGATATACAATGTTAGCCACACTGCTCAGATTGATGCAATGTTTGCCAATATTTGCTTAACTCAAATTTGCATTTTTAAATGTTTAAATTTTAAGTGTCAATTTAAAAAGATAGTAGGATCGTGGCTTCTTTTTTACTTCAGCTTTTTTCTCTTGATCAACTATATCTTTTTCAATATTAATATTACCTTTTTCATTGCTTTTTGCGCTTTCAGGGTTTAACACAAAATATCTATCGATATTTTCACCGTGATCAGCCACCAGCGCAACAATGCCATATTTTACTTTGTAGAATTTGCCACCTCTAAATCCAATCTTTGTTTTCCTTGTAATGGATTTTACTGCCGCGCATGTATTGCTAACAGAAATTGTTATATCTGGATGCTGGAAAGCAAGTTCAAAAACAGTGTATAAATTAACAAGTGTGTATCCTTCACACATTATCCATTTGTCATTAACCTTAAAGTGTAGCTTATAGCCGCTGTAAACTGGATAGGTTCTGGCAAAATAAATATTTAGATTGTTTACCGTTGTTAAACTAGAAAGCTTACTATTTTTCAGTTGAATCTTAGTGCCATGAATTCCAATTACAACGGAAAAAGACTTTGACATATTGAATCTATATCTTTAAAATTTGGTATAAAATAATAAAGAGAAAGTATTGTTAAAAGCTAAATTTTTATATAAAGTACGGAAAAATTATAACAAAGTTCAGAAGACGCGGATTATATAGGCAAAATTGCAATTTAAATGATATTTATAAAATAAATTGTGTCCACTGCATTTCCATTTTTTAAATTTCTTTTAAATAAAGCATATGCCGCCGCGGTTTTATTATAATATATTATTTAATTTCTTTGTAAATGAATCATGTACAACCGCAGTCTTATTAAAAAGTTTCTTTTAAATTATTTTTAAATGAAGCATATGCCGCCGCAGTTTTTATTATAATATATTATTTAATTTCTTTGTAAATGAATCATGTACAACCGCAGTCTTATTAAAAAGTTTCTTTTAAATTATTTTTAAATGAAGCATATGCCGCCGCAGTTTTTATTAAGATGTTTCTTACAAATTGTTTTTATAAATGTATGTCTTCACAACAAAAGCCAAAAGAAATTCTAAATTTAATTTTAGATGCTTAAACCAGCAACAGATAATATTAACGTTGAATGCGTTGCTAATGCATAATTATTTTAATTAAGCAACTTAACAATTTAAATTGTTAAGAGCTGGTGTTTAGCATGCTGCACGCACAAATACTGTTTTATTATTATTGTTTTTTAATAAAAAATAATTTAGTATAAAGGAGTACCTAAACCTTTCAGAAATAAATAAAATTGCAGCCAAAGGATTATTTACAATACAAAGAAAAACTAAAAAATTGAGTGGTGTTTACATGAGAAACACAAAGTCGCGGTGAGCAAGCTGGTAGCTGGAAATTGGCAGGGAGGGCGAGCAGACGCGGAACAAATTGTCGTCGCTCTGGAAGCAGATGTCTTTTCCGCGCAGACGGCAGCCGCGGTATCGCCGGCTGATGATTTTGATTAAACGCTTGCATGAGGCGTTGGACGGAGCAGATACTGCCAGAACATCGAGGGAGTGGCAGTTTTTCAGAAACTCTTGGGGAGATGTCAGCGAGTTTGTCCGGTCGTAATAGATGAAGTAGATGCCACGTTCGATGGTATATGGGCTAGAGTTGGGTATTGATTTGGGCTTGTGCATGAAACTATACTATAATAGTTTTTCTTAAAAAAAATATAAAAAACAGGAGCTGGATATTTATTAGAGAAATATGAAGTAAAATACTTTAGCGAGCTAGCGAAGTAAGTGGAAATGATTGATATTTAACAAAAAACCTTTTAAATTAATAGTAGGTGCAGGATATAAAGACGAGGATCTCGCAAGATTTAAATAATGCGTATGTGATTTAGCGCAACAGGGGAAATGTAAAAGTATGTCTAGTAAATGCGTGTGAAGATGCTAGTGCAGTCATCGCAATGAACAAAAGGACGCGATGAAAGAATAAAAGGAGGGAAAAGAATAAAGGGGAAAAAAGACAAAAAGACAAAGTCGGATTTAGGTTTGTAGCAAAGAAGCGTACGAGATGCCAAGGACAGGACCAGGATGCGACGAGAGCTTTTTTTTTGCTAAGCACGAAAGCGTGTATTAAACAAGGCTTGGCAGTGGATGGTGTTCCAGAAGAAGCAAGAGAAAAGTGGTTTCTTGGATTATAAAGCAGCGAAAGAACAGCGTGTATTCTATGGAATTCTATAAACTTCAGCGGTCTATTTGGCCGCGGCGCTGCCGGCAGGCGTGCGGAACAGGTCGCGGACGTCGGGGCGGGAGCGGCCAAAGGCCGGGTGGCGGGCGGCCAGCGGCGAGGGCTCCGGCGGCAGGGCACGTGCCGGCGCACTCATCGGGCCGGCGGCGTACTCGGCAACGGCCGGCGGCAGGTGCAGGCGCACGGGCGGCAGCCTGCGCACCGGCGTCGGCGTGGCGTTCCACGCAGGCGGCGTCACGCGCCGGCGCTCGCCCAGCGTGGCCGGCCGCGCCAGCCCGCTCGCGCTGCCCAGGCTGCCGAGACTGGCCATGCTGCCCATGCTGCTGAGGCTGCTGCGCGAGCTGCGCGACAGGGCGCTCAGCGAGTCGAGCGGCGAGCCGGGCGGCCGCAGGCGCGGCGGCGGCGGCCTCGGCTGCTGATTCTGATGCTGCTGAGGGGGCGTCAGGGCGTCGAGTGCGGAGCGCCGCCGCAGCTGCGTGTGCGCGGGCCGCGCCGGCGGCAGCTCGCTGCGGCGGCGGGCCAGCGGCTGCGCCAGCGACGAGTTGGCCCGCAGGCCGATGGCCGACGCCGTGGCGCGCAGCGGCCTGCCGGTCGCCAAAGGCCGCAGGGCGCCCAGGTCGCTGCGCCGCGCCAGCCGGGGCGCCGGCAGCGTGGCGGCGGCAGCCAGCGGGGCCGGGTCGGCGACCGGCGGCGCCAGGCCGATTGCGTCTGCCGGCGGTGCAGCGTCCTGCGGCACGCCGCCGAACAGCGCGTGCGCGGCGGCCGCCGGGTCGATGGCGGCCAGGGCCAGCAGCGCGTGCACGCGCGGCAGGTGCGCGGCGGCCATGGCGGCCACGTCGGCGGCACGTGCCGGGCGGTCGGGCCGCCGGGTGGCGCCGGGCGCGGGCTGCGGCGCGGCGTACTTCCGCCGGCCCAGCGGCCTGCTTGGCCGCCGCAGCCCCGTCGGCCACACGGGCTTTGGCGGCGGCGGCGGCGGCGGCGGCTGCTGCTGCTGCGGCGGGCTGAACTCGTACCCGTCGAAGATGGGCGACAGCGGCGGCGCCTGGTTGACCAGCCACTCGACCTCGTCCAGCGCGCTGGCCAGCGCCGCCAGGCTCAGCGGGTCCTCGCGCGCCGGCGCCCTGCCCGGCGTGCGCGCCAGCAGCGGCTCCGGCGGCACGCACCACGTCTCGCGCTGCGGCGTGCGTGCCGCCGCTGCCGCGGATGCCAGCGCCAGCGCCACAGGCGGGCGGGCCGCGTGCGGCTGCGCGCCCAGCGTGTTGCGCCGCGAGATGCTGGCGCGCCGCACGGTGTCGCGCGCCGAGAGGATGTCGGCCGCCGGCACGCGCGAGAAGAACGGCGACAGCGGCGGCATCTCGTCGTCCAGCGCGTTTCCGGCGTCTGCTGCGTCCTCGTCCTCGTCCTCGTCGTTATCGTCGTGGCGGGCGTCGGCGGCCAGCAGCGCCGAGGGCGGCCGCATGGCGCTCAGGTCGTCGGTGCTCTCGACGTCGAGCATCCAGGGCCGCGTCACGTGTGCCGACAGCGGCGGCGGCGGCGATGGCAGTGGCAGCGGCAGCATCGGCGGTGCGGGGTGCTCGGTCAGGGGCGAAATTAGCGTCGAATTGGAAGCAGCGGAGCCGTCCGACCACGTCGCGCGGCTGATGCGTCTGCTCTCAGCGGGTGCTGGCGCTGGCGCTGGCGCTGCCGCTGCTGCTGCTGCCGGCGTGTATGCCCGATATGGAAGGCGCTGCTGGGCGATCGCATGCTCGATGCTGAGCGCCGCCGGCTTGTCGCTGCCCTCAGCCGGCTTCTTCCGCTTGCTCGGCGACGCCTTGAAAAACAGCAGCGACTTTAGGAGCATTTCACTTTCGCTTTTACTTTTTTTTTTTAGCCGGCGAATGCCAACAGAGGCCTTGCTAAAACAAATATCCTCATGCGCTCAGCCCGCGCCCAAGTATCTCTAAATAAAATAAAGGCAGAGAGGCTTTCGAGAAGTTATAAAGTGAAATAGGCTGCAAGTAAAATAACAAACAAAGCAACTTTATTTTTTTTCTGCTTTTCTCCCAGCACTTGTTCGCTGCACTTTCGCAAACCGTCAACAACGTCTGCAGCCACCATCTAGTCAGCCAGCCAGCCAGCCAGCCAGCCAACAGAACGACGCCAGATTAGATCCTGTATCCGGATCACGCCGATCGCCCTCGCTGCATCCATGTGTGGCCGGCGAGCAAGCACAAGCCTGTCAGCCCTTTGAAGACTGGCCTGCAGATCCCAGCCTCCTTGTTTACGCCTTGTGCCTTTCTATCGCCGGCATCTCTTGCCACAGCGATGCGGTGTTTTAAAAAATAAATAAATAAAAATGGTGGAAAATGGTGCATGCTATCGCCCAACTAGAACACACATGAAAAAATTATCGAAAGCCACATGCAGCAGCGCTTCCTAAAGAAATAATGCTACAACAGCTGCGCTGCATTGTCTCGCCAGCTCAATGAATGCCATCTCCCCGTGCCTGGAAAATCTGCCCATTGTGTGTGCGTCTCGTCTGTATGCGCTTGCTCGGAAGAAAACCATGGCCACCAAACAACAACCGCGACCGCAACCACAACCACAACACAACACAGCACCTCGCATATAAACACTGCGCCTTTTTTCCTTGCCCACTTTTTTCACCAGCCGCGCAGATCTGCTCCTGCTCTCCTCTACACCTCTCTGCTTCCTCGGCATTTCTACTTTCAAAAATATACACCAACACACGACATACATCCATATATACACGCATCAATATAATTACACACCCATACATCCATATCCGCCTAATATACACAAACTCATATATCCACATACATCCGGCATGTCGCATGCAGAGCACCCCGCCCGCTGGGAGGAGGCCCCGTCGGCCATCGCGTTTGACGACGCCCGCATTCTGCCCTCCCCCTTTGCCGCCAAAACCGCCGTGCCGCCGTTCGACTCGCTCACGCTGCACATCGACCACGGCCACCACACGCTGCTGCTCGCTCCCAAGCCGCACGCCGACTCGCTCACCCGCCTGCTGCTGGGCGACCACACGCGCCTGGCCCACGGTCTGCTGCGCAGCCCGCGCCCGCACCTGCACCTGATGCACGTCGGCGGGCGCGTGTACGTGCGCCCGGGCAGCAGCTCGCTGTGGGACCTGCTGATCTTCCCGCACGACAAGATGCAGTCGATTCGGCGCGGCATCCGCGAGCCGCAGCTGGCCGCCGTGCTGCGCCACATGGACTTTGGCTTCCTGCTGCAGCGCGCCAGCGACGACTGGGGCCGCACCGTCGACTGGAACAAGGTGCTGGGCCCCGGCGAGCTCTACGCCGTGGCCATCTGCCGCATGCTCTACCACTCGCCGCGCTTTGCCCTGATCGATGCCGCGCTCGCCTGCCTGCGCGGCGACCAGCGCGCCCAGCTGTTCGCTGCGGCGCGCATCCACTGCATCAGCCTGGTGGCCATGTGCGACAGCCAGGCGGCCGGGCAGGACCCGGCCTTCAGCTACGTGCTCAGGCCCCAGGACGGCGCGTGGGTCTTTGAGCAGAGGCACTCGGAGCCCGCCTTTGACGCCGACATCGGCACCGATGCGCCGCGCTACGTGTGGAGCGTCGCCAGCCACGCCGACGACGACGAGGCGCAGAAGCGGCTGCAGCGGCGCACGTCGACCCTGAGCCAGTGCTCGACCACCGAGCGCCGGTGGCGCGGCGTCGATGCCACGGGCGAGACGCTGCCGTCGCGCAGGCAGTCGGCTGTCATCTCGCCGTCGCTGACCGCGCGCTCGAGCGTGTCGGACTTTGGCGCCGTTGCGATGGACACGGTGACGCGCATGCAGAGCATCGAAAGCGCGCTGGCAAAGTACGCCGCGTCGGTCAGCGCCGCCACGGCCAGCAGCACTGCCAAGCCGCTCAAGCGCGCGCCGCTCGGCGGTCCGCGCATGTTTGCCGCGCCGGCCGTCGAGCCCGCCAGCAAGCACGCCGAGGCCGACTTGGAGGTGGATGTCGAGGGCACTCGTCTGGACAACGCGGACGAGCACGACGAGCTGGTGTCGGCCGACACGCTGACCGAGGGCTCGCTTCCGCGGGACGTCGCTGCACACCTGGCCGCCGAGCCCGAGCCCCTGGTGCAGCAGACCGTCCCCGAATCGCCTGTCACCGCCGCTGCCGCCGCCGTGTCGTCGCCTCCGCCATTGTCGCCGTCCGGACGCAACCCGTACGTGCGCCCCAGGGCGCCCCGGAGCTACCGCCGGTCGACGCGGTCCAGCTTCAGCTCGTCCAGCCGCACGCCGCCGCAGTCGTCCTCGTCGGTCGACACGCTAGCCTCGACGCAGTCCGAGCAGGACCGCAGGCAGCAGCAGCAGCAGCTCCAGGTGCAGACGCTGGTGCAGGTGCAGTCGCCGGTTCTCGAGGGCGAGAGGCTCTACTCGCGCTCGCCCAGCATCAGGCAGCAAAAGCCACGTGTGCTCAAGGCCCCCGGCCCATCACGCATCCCGCGGCCGCCGACGTCATCGTCGATCGACGGCGATCTGGCGGCAGCCTTCAGCAATCTGTAGCTCTCTCCGGGGAAAAAAAGTTTTTTCTCTCTCCTTTCCTATCCTCTCCTCTCCTTCACTACCAGCTATTTAGAATTTAGAACAACACCAATTGAATTAGACTCGGCATGCCGTCTTCGCTGAAAAAGCTCGTAGTGGTCACCGGCGCGTCGCGGGGCATTGGCCGCGCGGTCAGCGAGATCCTGGTCGCGCACGAGGTGACCGTGATCGGGGTCGCGCGGTCGGCCGATGCGCTGCAGGGGCTTGCGCAGCGGCTTGCGCCGAGCTTCATCGCGTGCGCCGCCGACATCACCACGCCCGCAGGCGTCGACCTTGTGCACTCGGCGGTGGCTGCGCAGGGCGACGCCGAGCTTGCGGGCCTGGTGAACAACGCCGGCGTGCTCGAGCCAATCGCCAAGCTGGCGGACGTGGACCTTTCGCTGCTGCGGGCGCACCTCGAGACGAACGTAGTGTCGGTGGTGTCCCTGACGCAGCGACTCCTGCCACAGCTGCGGGCCTCGCGCGGGCGCGTGGTGAACGTGAGCTCGGGCGCAGCCACGGGTGCGTACCAGGGATGGGGCGCGTACTGCATGGGCAAGGCGGCGCTGAACATGCTGACGCAGGTGCTGGCGTGCGAGGAGGACCGTGTGGTCGCAGTGTCTGTGCGGCCGGGCGTCGTGGCCACGGACATGCAGGCGCTGATTAGGAACGAGGGCGGCGCGGCGATGAAGCCCGAGCAGCACTGCAAGTTCACTCGGCTGCACTCCGAGGGCGCATTGCTGCCGCCGGAGCGCCCCGCCGCCAGCATTGCGTGCCTGGCGGTGTGCGCCGAGAAGAGCCACTCGGGCATGTTCTACAGCTGGGACTCGCCTGAGATTGCCGCGCTGGTCGACGCGTGGACGCTGTAGAGAGGGATTAGGGGGCGCAGGGAGAGATAGAGTGTTGCTGAGTCAGCCGGGCGGCAGATACGGCGGCTGTGGCGGTCCAGGGCGTGCGGTCATCTGACAGCAGGGCGTTGTCTGCACCGCTCTTCGGAAGGCGAAATGTCTCCGTGTAGCTCCGCATTAGCATTGCCTTTTTCGATTGTTTCTCACGGCAGCAGCAGCACCGGTATTGATTGCGCCCGTCTGCGCTTTCCTTATCTCCCTCCCTCCCTCCCTCACACTCACCTCCACTCTCGCTTTTAGAAACCTAGTCCAAAAGAGAAGAAAAGTCATATTTCCTAAGCAACATGCTCAAGCTTCCTGCCTACACTGCCACGCCCAACTGGGACATGAGCAGCGACACGGTGACGCGGCCGAGCGGCGAGATGCTGGCCGCCATGCTTGCGGCGCCGGTCGGCGACGACGTGTTCCACGAGGACCCAACGGTGGTGGCGCTCGAGCAGCGCATCGCCGCGCTGTGCAACAAGCCGGCGGCGCTGTTCTGCACCTCGTCGACGTTGAGCAACCAGCTGGCCATCCGCACGCACCTTTGCAGCCCGCCCGAGTCGCTCATCTGCCACGCCCAGTCGCACATCTTCCAGCACGAGAGCGCCGGCGCGTCGATGCACTCGCAGGCCATGATGATCCCCGTGGCCCCGGCGACGACGGACAACCTGACCGTCGAGGACGTCCGCCGGGCGTTCGTCTGGCCGGAGCCCGTGGGCCTCTCGGCCCCGACCAACCTGGTTGCCCTCGAGAACACCCTGAGCGGCGCCCTGATGCCGATCGAGGACATCCGCGCCATCAGCGAGTTCACCAGGGCACAGGGCGCCAAGGTGCACCTCGACGGCTCGCGCCTGTGGAACGCCGCGGTGGCCGAGGGCCGCGAGCTAAGCGCATACGCGACGCACGTCGATTCGCTCAACCTGTGCCTGTCCAAGGGCATGGGCTGCCCCGTGGGCGCCATGCTGGTCGGCGACGAGGCGTTTATCGAGCGTGCGCGGCGCTTCCGCAAGGCGTTTGGCGGCGGGTGGCGCCAGGCTGGCATCCTGGCCGCCGCCGGGCTGTATGCCATCGAGCACGTCTGGCCGACCATGCGCGAGTCGCACCGGCTGGCGAAGAAGCTGGCCGACGCCCTGGCGGCCCTGGGCTTTGTGCTCGTGCTGCCGCCAGACACCAACATGGTCGTTGTCGAGGGCCCGCCGGCTGTTGCCAGCTCGGCGACCATGCTGATTGATTCCGTTCAGGAGAGGGGCGTGCGGCTCAGCCCCGTGTACCAGGGCTCGCTGCGCATTGTGCTGCACCACCAGATCTCGGAGGAGTGCGTTGACATTGTCATCGACACGGCAAGGCGCATGTTTGGTTAATACAATTTATACATTGTGAGCTACAACAACAATATAAAGCACTACTGTCCCTCTAGTGCTGCTCTAACGGCTTGTTCTCACGCGCGTGCTGCTGGATTGCTACAGGAGGATGGCCACTGATAGGACGGTGCTGCTGCTGCTGTGGTTGCTGCATCCTGGGCTGCATCGACTGCTGTCCGTGCATCCTTGGCTGCTGGTTGTACATGTGCGGAAATTGCTGCGAACTACCAGCCGCATTGCCGCCCATGGCAGGACGCTGGACCAGCCGATTGGCAGAATTGCCACCCGGATGCTGCTGCTGCTGCTGCTTGCTATGCGCATCAGCGGAACCAGGAGCCAGCACAGCACCAGCCGACGGCACAGCACCAGACGAGCCGGCCGCGCTGCCAGTGGCAGTCGTCGAAGACTTCTTGGCCGCAGACCGGTTGCGTTTCTTGATGACGTTAGTCTTGAGGCTCAGCGGACGCACCACGCCGTGCAGCTTGTAGAACAGCCCGCATGCGTTGCACAGAGGCTTGCCCTCGGGATCCCGTCGCCAGAGCGGCGTTGTTGTCGTCGAGCAGTTGGAGCACATCTGCACGCCATCGCTGGCCGCCGCCGCCGCGGCTGCTGCCGCGGCTGCTGCCGACGGTGCACCGACTGATGCAGAGGCCGCCTGCGACGGCATCCTGTTGGATGGATGGCTCAAAGAGCCACTGCCGCCGTTGGCCTTGGCTGGATGCTGTGCAGGCACGTGGCGACTGCTGTCGCCGATGCGGCAGCGCTTGGTCGGCGACTGGCTTCCGGCTGACGCCGGCCTTGCGTTGCCTGCAGAGTCGGAAGCGCGCTTGATCTGCTTCTTGCTGGACGCACCTGCAATTGCTGCCGACGACGACGACGACATATCATCGACGCTCATGGACTCACTCGCATCTCCGTTCGCTGCATGCTGTGTAGCGGATGACGGCGCTGGCAGATCGATGGCGCTCGGGTTGATGGTAGCCGGGATGTTCTCGCTGGCGCCCAGTGTGGCGGCCCGCGACAGTGGCAGAGGCAGCGACGACCCGTCGACAGTAGCCTTGGATGCCAGCTGGCCCAGATAGAGCATCTGCAGTGCCTCTGCCGACGTGGCGCCAACGCCGTTGGCGGTCACGGGCATCGAGTTTGTGCGCGACTGGTGCATGCCCGCAGCAGGCGCATGGGCTGCACCGCTCGAGCTGCCGCCAGTGGCAGACTCGAACGCGTTGAGCATCGCGTGCATCTCGGCGGACGAGGGCAGCTGGTGGTCAGACCGCGCCGACTGCGGCTGCGCCATTGGCCGCCACGCCCCGCTAACGTCGCTGCTGCTGCGTCCGGCGGCCATTGGCCCGGGCGAGAAGCACTGTGCCAGGGCAGCGGCGGCCGAGAACGACGACGAGATCGCGGGCACGGGCATGCCGAAGCCGCTGTAGAATGCCGCCGTGATCGGGTCAGAGTCGACGATGGGACCCTGGCCGCTGCCCGGCAGCATGAACGGGTTTGCGCTGGGAACAGCCGTCATCGACGTCTGGAACCCGTCGCCGCCACGGAGCTGCGACGACGCCGAGTCGAGGGTGGGCGCGATGAACGCGTTGAGCGCTGTGTTGCCAAAGCCAAACGATGCAGCCGACAGGTCGCCGCTGGCGCCTCCGCTGCTGCTCATAAGCAGCCCGCTGCTTCCAGCGGCCGTCGTCGGCAGCGACGCCATGCGGCCGCCGTGTAGCATCGACGACGCCGATGACGGCGAGGCAAAGCCCGCAGCGGCGCTCTGTCTGCGCTGCAGCTTTGGCGAGGCTGTCTGGACCGCGCCGCTGCTGACGTCAGCCATCTCGATGTCGGCGGCGCTGGGCTTGCGCATGTGCGTCGCCGGATCGATGATCGCGCTGGCCGCAGGCGAGATGCGCTCCTGCTGGCGCTTGACGTGCATGCGCAGGAACCGCGTGAAGCCGCCGTCGTCAAAGTACATGTCGCTGGACGAGCTGGCCAGCGTGTTTGGGTCGACGAAGAAGACGCGGTTGTGCTCGTCGTCGTCGGACTCGTTGAGCATTGGCCGCTTCGCCTCGGTCGCCGCTGCCTTCTTTGACGCCGCTGCGCCAGACGAGCCGCTGTTGCTGCTGCTGCTGCTGCTGTTGGTGGTCTCGCCGTCCGAGCCGCTGTCGGCCTCGGAAGTCTCCTCGGCGGTCTCAGCCTCGGACTCGTCGCAGCTGCTGCTGTTGCCGCTGTGTGCGGGCGACACGCGGCCCGAGACTGCTGCCGACGACGGCCGAGACTTGATCGCTGCGGCGATTGCCATCGCGGCGGCAAGTGACGTCTGCACGCCGCCCTTGCCGTGGTGATTCTGGTTCTGATTTTGCTGTTGTTGGAAGTCGTCGATCAGAAACAGCGCATTTCCAGGCGCGAAAATCGATGCGTCAGAAAACAGCGTCTCGGATGCTCCGACCGAGAACGTCTCTGGCCGATCGTCTGACGATACTACAAAAGATTCGGGATCCGGGACGGAGTCCTCTTCGTCAAAGCCGTTGTTAGCCAAATCGTCGTCATCGCTGTCAATGCCCATGTGCGGGTTTCCGAGGAGACCCATGGCCATGTGCTTGGACGCCAGAGCCATGTCGGCTGCAGGCGGATGCACCATCGAGGTGGATGCCGCCGCAAGCAGCGCGCTGTGTAGGCTCAGGAACATTTGGCGGAAATAAAAGGGGGGAGGGGAGGGGATGATGATGTAAGGAAAATTGCGCCGGAGCTAGAACAGAACAGCCTCGCCAGCTACTACTACTACTGCCGCTACAAGTCTATTGTCCCGCGTACGTGCGTGTGTGCGGGGGAAGGGCGGGGAGAAGAGTTTCTATACAATCTAGAGCCAGAACAAAAAGGACAGGGGCGCACGCAGTGTGTCTGTAAGACAAAAGAGAAGAGGAGAAGGGGGAGGGGAGGGGAGATGGAAATATGAGCCGTATGTGCGTGCGTCTGTGTGAGTCTGCGTGTGGGCGTGAGTGTGCGTGGGTTGAGTGTGCGTGCGTATGTGTGTGGATGTGTTGTGCGGGGAATAGAAAGGAGAGGAGAACAAAAAAAGTATATGTGTACAAGGGCAAATTTTTTTCGGGGAAAGGGGGGTTCTAGACACGATGGCTTGGAACGGGTGCTGTGTGGGCCCAGAAAGAGGTATGGAAATAAGTCGGATAAAAATGACTTGTCCGATAAACAAAAAGATTACTTTGTACAGATGGGGATATAAACAAACAGGTAAAATAGAGAAGAGGGTGTGTGTTTAGAGCAGCTCTCCGCCGGTGCTGGCTGGCATGGAGGTTGTGTAATTACAGGGTTATCAGAGTAATAAGAATTGGTGACTGTTGCAGCAGCAATGCACGATGCTCTGGCATTACAGAATTGGCTGTGCGTGCGTGTTTGCAAAAAACGAAAGAATAGCGAGGCAAAGATGGCGCGGGAATTCTAGAGACTTTATGTTTTTTTTTAAAAAAACAAAGAGCTGGCGGTAGCCAGGCGCCGTTTCATATAAATAGCCAGGCTTTTCTTTTTGACCATGGCGCGCTAGCGCTCGAAATCGGGTGGGGGCGGGGGCAGGAGGTAATTGCCGCCTTGGGAAAATAAAATAGAAATTGCTCTTTTTGGGTTGCTGAATGGAACAGTGGTCTCCGCAACTGGGCGCGGGCAGCAACGGAAGTACGAAGTTTCTTTTTTCCATTTTACACGGCGCAGACACGCACATGCTTGCCAGGCAAATGGGCAATAAAACCCGCCGGGATTGTATTTACATTGCATAGGGATCCCGTGTGCACACATACACATCATACACACCATGGGCATGGCGTAGACGGCTGCTGCTGCAGATAGTACACATGCCGTCAGACGTGCTGTGATTGGCTGCAGCGCCTCTCACAGCAGGGATTCTGTGATTATGGTGAGCAGCAGCGACAATCGGCAAGGCGGGGAGGGGGAGTGACTGCTGAAATATAAACACAGGCGCTTGCTGACTCCTGCGAGCAAGTATTAAAAGGGGCAGTCCCGTCCCCGCAAAGGGCCGGCGCTGGCCGTGGTTTTGGTGGGGGCGTTCAGGCGCGCGGACGTAGCGACCAGTCCGGCATTCCGTTACCACGGGCGCAGGATAAAAAGAACACGCAAAATGCGCGGGCAGAGCCGCTTCTGTGAGCCATCATCGCCAACAGACGGAATAAAAAAGGAGGGGGATCGACGTGAATTCCGCCGCACAGATGACAAAAACGGAGATAAGTGCGCTTTATCGCGCATCTAACTCGCGAAAGTGGCGTGTGCATGCGACGGGTGTGTGAGCAAAAAAGGCAGAGCGACTTACCTGTGCGGCTCCTGTTGGCCGAGTCGGCGCTGATTGGCTGCTCCGCGAGAGTTCCGGCGCCCTTGGGTCGCTCGGGCCAGTGCGGCAGCATCGACGTGGGCGACAGCAGCGCGCCGTCGAGGACCGCGCGCAGCTGCTGCTCGGTCAGCCTGGCGGCGGCGGCGGCGTCGGCAGCGGCGTCGCTGGCGAGCTTGTTCTGCGATATTGCGGATGACCGCGCATCGATGAGCCGCGTGTCATGGACAAATCCGATTGGCGCAGGCGCCGTGACTGCTGTCTGCGCCATGTTAAAGGGGTGCTGCTGCATGGGCATCTGCTGCATCTGCGGCGGTGCCGGCAGCCACGGCTGACTGCCGGCCTCTGCGGTCGGCGGCAGCGGCGGCAGCGGCGGCAGCCAGGCCAGCGACGGGTCGAGCGGCATGCCCCAGAGCTCGAGCGGCCGCGCAAGCTCCATGTCGACGTCGAGCGACGCGTCGCGTGGCGGCAGCGGCATGAAATGCTGCTGCTGCTGCTGCTGGAGCGGCAGCGCTGCCGTGTCCAGGCGCTCGCCGACCACCGTGTGCGACGACAGCGAGCGCGAGCGCAGATCCAGCATCGTAATATCGTCTGGAATCTCGTCGGTGATCTTGCTGCCGGCACCGCCGGCCGCTGCGGTCTTGGGCGACTCGGTCAGGGGTCCGCTGAGGACCGTCTTGGCCTGTGTCCGGCCTGCAGCACTCTTCTACACGGGCAGTTTCAGACGAAAAACGAGAAACATGCTGCTGCAGCTGCAGCATTTAGCGTCGGCTGTAGGGCAGCATTCACGAAAAAGCGTCACATTCGATTTCTTACCTCTTTCAGGCGTCGCTGCCCGCGCATGCGCCAGAGCAGGTTGCGTGCGCGCGATCCGTTGGGCAGCAGAGTCTCCGACTTTGTGTACAGCATCCAGAGCCTGTCCTCGTCCAGCGCCGCCGGCTTGCTGCTGCTGCTGCTGCTGCTGGGCTTATTGTCGGCCGCGCATATCGACTTTAGCAGATGCAGCGACTGCTGGTGCGCCGTGTCGATGGGCGGGCCCTGCGCCAGAACCTGGCTCATCGAGCGCATAAAGTCTTCGTAGTTGCTGTCGAACTGCTGCTGGTAGTACTGCTGCTGGCCGAATCTGCCGTCGGCTACTGCGGTTGGCGTTGCGCTTTGGGGACTAAGCAGGGCCAGCCCTGCGCCGCCCATCGACCCTAATGCTACTGCTTGTCTGCTGCCTGTGTTGTTGCCGCCCGCGGGGTGCTGCTGCCGCTGTTGCTGCTGATGCTGCTGCTGATGCGTGGGGATGTTTGCGCTGTACATGCCAGGGATGTATGCGTATATGTGGATGTGTGTGTGTGTGTGTGTGCTATGTGACTGACTGGTTGGGAGGGAGTAGGTGCTGAATTGAATATGGTGCTGACAAAGAAGGTAGCAGGTAGGGTAACAGCAGCTGAAAATTATATATATTTAAAGAAAAGAGGTGCTGCAGAAATGAAACAGGGGCAGCGTCAAAACGCCAGAGCACATGCCCACTGCTCGCTCAGGCAAAGTTCCTTTTTACGCGGCGTTTACGCTACGATGATTTATTGGGCGCACAATAATGCAATTGCGCGCTGGCCTGGTCACCCTGGTCACCTGCGCCATGCCATTCCGGCTTGGAAATACCACTAAAGCTGCCAAATCAGAGGATCTACCAGCGAAAAAAGGAACAGTCTCGACAGAAGACACGCACAGTCTCGCATTATTTTCCCGATAGTCTTGCAAAGAGAGCAGCTCTGCAGATGACTGCTACCCGCCCAGTGCTTGGAACAGCATCACTTGCGCTGGATCGCGTTGACCAGCCAGTCCAGACCCTCGCTCAGGCCCTCGCCCTTGAGCGCGCTCGTCTTGTAGATGCCCCACTGCCTGTTCTTGAGCCGCGGCAGGCCCAGGGCCTCGGACACCTCGGCTGCGCTCATGGCGCCCTTCATGTCCTGCTTGTTGGCAAACACCAGAAGCACCGACTGCCGCAGCTCGTCCTCGCTCAGCATCGACGCCAGCTCGTCCCGCGACGTGCCTATCCGGTCCCGGTCGCAGCTGTCGACCACATAGATCACCGCGTCCGTGTTTGCGTAGTAGCACCGCCAGTACGGCCGGATGCTGGTCTGCCCGCCGAGATCCCACACCTGGAACTTTATGTTTTTGTACGACACCGTCTCGACGTTGAAGCCGATTGTCGGGATTGTCGACACCACCTCGCCAATTTGCATCCGGTACAGAATTGTCGTTTTGCCCGCCCCGTCGAGCCCCAGAATCAGGATACGCACGTCCTTGTCGCCGCCGAGTATGCCCTGGAATATGCTGCTAAACCAGTTGCCCATGATTTATGATTGTAGTGCCGAATTTGTGTGTCGAATGCAGAGCCAGGAGCGAAATCGGAAGGAAAAAGAGGAATAGAGAGTAATTTTTTTTTTGGAAAAGCGAAAAAAGGGATGGGTGTAAGTTTTTAAATGCTGACGTTTTCTTTTCTTTATAACTCACAGGCTCTCTGTCTCCTGCTTGAAGAACGTCAGGTCGCTCTCGTCCGCCTCGGGCAGCTGCACGCTCTTGATTTCCTTGCCGTAGTGCTTGAGCAGCGCGTCCTTGGCCGCTCGGTGCTCGGCCATCTTGATCGAGCTGCCAAAGCCCATACCGATCATCCGGGTGCCGCAGAACACGCCGACGATAAACACGGGCGACGACGTAAACCGCCCGGTCTCCTTCATCAGGCGGGCGACAGGGTACTCGAGCTTCTTGCGCTTCGTCAGCTCGACCAGCATCATCTTTGGGTTCTTCATCTGCACCACCGTCTCAATGTCGACCGGCTTGGTCAGCAGATGCTGCTGCACAAATACCCGCGCTGCAACGGGTCCCTGGTCCTGGTACACTGCGCCGACGAGCGCCTGCACGGCCTTGCCCAGCACCTTGGTCGCCCCGACAGACTGCGCCTGGCCCGCGGCGCTGGTCCACCGAAGCGCCGGCAGCATGCCAAAGTGCTTGCCGGCCTCAGCCAAGCTGCTCATGCCAAAGTTTGCGTGCTGCACGTCCTGCAAGCTCTCGACCGGCAGATTCGGGTACTTTGCAAACAGATACTCGCCAATATACAGGTTCAGCACGCGCTTGCCCAGCCATTCGAGCCGCTCGTTGCTGCCCAGCCGGCCCTGCTCGTACGACTTGTGCGTGCACACCTGCTCCATCAGGCTGCGATCCTTGAACTGCAGGTTCAGCCGCGCCTCAAGCGCTGCAAACGTCGTCGAGCTGCTGTTGTCAATGACCGGCGATGTCTCCTTTTCCATCTTGCGCGGCGTGACCGTGCTCAGCGCCGCCCGGCTCGGCAAGGCGCCGGCTCTGCCTGCCAGCGCCAGTCGTGTGCGTGCGATCGAGAACATTAATCGTGTGCGTTTTCCGGTCTATTGCTGCTGTCGAGAATCTGAATCGAGCGGCCGACAGTAGACGATTTGTACAGGGTGATTTTTGTTTTATTTGCGATTCAAAGCTGGAGCAAAAGGACAAGAAGAGTGTGCGTAAAAAAATTCAAGGAGACCATGATGATAAGATGCCCGCTGGTGATCAGGCTGCGATCAAATCAGCCATTGATGGTCCTTTTTTTCCTAGAGTGAATAGCATACGTTGTTTCTTTTTTAATTATCAGAGTCGTCAAAGGGAAGTGGGTAAAGGGTTAGGCGGAGATGGCGCTGTTGACCGTCGACCAGATGGTTCCGCGCGAGTCGTCCCAGCTTGCGCCGACGCCGTTGACAACATAGTCCTGGAAGCTGGCCAGGTCGCCGTCCTGCAGCTTGTCCGAGTTGTGGTAGGCGGCAGCCTTGTTGACGAGGTACCAGAAGCCAGAGCCAAAGCTGTCGTTGTCGTTGAGCACCAGGGCGCGCAGCGCATTGACGGTGTCGTCCGACGACGGGTCGGCAGCCTGAGACGTCACCGACTGGGCATCGGCGGCGTGCAGCTGCTCGGCATACTCGGTGACAAAGTTCGACATCAGCATGGCCTTGGTGCCCTGGCCGGCTCTGCCAGGGTAGTGGTTGATGTTGTACTGCCAGCTGTCGGACTCAAAGGCCATCAGGGCGATGACGGCAACAGCCTCGCTGCGCTTGGTGATTCCGTAGGTCGACAGGGCCGCGTTGATTGCCGGAAGCGCCTGGTCATTGGTAGCGCACTCGTCGGGGAACGACACGCTGGCGCACGAGTCAGAGGCAGCGCGGGCGGGGATCGCTGCGTTGAGCTCGTCCAGCGTCAGCTGGTAGCCGGTGGACGGTGCCTCCGTCGGCGTAGCGGCGCTGTCGTCGGAGCTGACAGACATTGTGCTGAACGCGTTCTCAACGCTGGTGTAGGTCGGGGCAGTGCTGGTCGGAGCATCCGACGAGACGGCTACGGTCGTGTAGGGGTTCTCGACAGTCGTGTAGTACTCGCTGTTGGTGGTGGTGGTCGTAGCAGAGTCTGCAGACGATGAGGTCGTGTAATCGTCAACCGGCATGGTGGAGTACGGGTTCTCGACAGTCGTGTAGTAGTCGCTGTTGGAGGAGGTGGCGCTGGTGGTCGAATAGTCCTCGGCTGATGACGAGCTGCTGTAGTCGTCGACGGGCATGGTCGTGTAGGGATTCTCAACAGTAGTGTAGTAGTCGCTGTTGGTGGTGGTCGAATAATCCTCGACCGAGGTTGCGCTGCTGTAGGAGGGCGGCGAGCTCACATACGTCTGGTCAACAGACGTTGTGTAGTCGGGCAGCGGCGTGTTCGGCGCGCATTTGCTGGCAAATGCAACCGAGACCAGAACTGAGCAAAGACCGATGGACGTGGCGAACTTCATTGTCAGCTAGAATAAAGAAGGGGTGGCTGGGTATGCGGGGATGATTGGATGGAGGAGATGATGGCGGGTGTGTGATTAATGCGAACCAGTCGTATTATCAATATTGATATGAAGAAAAAGAGTAGAGGAAATGTTGGAAGGAGCAAAGAAAGAGAGAGAGAGAAGATGTGGACGGCGAAACCACTTGGTCTATTCGCAAACCGCCAGCGGCAAGAGAGACTCGCTCTCAGTTCGCTTGGAGCAGGATGCTGCCGAGTGCCAATCTCTGCACGATGCACCATGCACGATGCATGACATGCGCATGTCGTCCGCAAAAATGCCGCTAGAGCTATGTAGCTCTCTAGCGATCGACGCCCGGGTATAAAAATAGGAAGTTCAGTACTGACGGCGGTCCCTTTGCAGCTTGGACGCACGCTGCGATGCTGATTTACTTTTTGGAAATTGCAGCGGCCAGAAATGGCAGGCAAAGATGCAATATTGCGTCGTCGCTGCTGCTGCCGCTCGGATATGTCCATACGAGACATTGTCTCTGCGCCTCTTCAATACACATCCAAATCAATTCGAGGTCACGTATATTCACAAACAAGCATACAATACAAGCACAATACACATGCACATGGTCGGGTCCAGAGTGCGATGGAATGGGGCTGACAATGACGACTCGGCCCGACTGTCGTCGCCATCAATGCTGGTATCGTAGCTGCTCTCGGCTGCAGAGCCTGCCTTAGCGAAATGCACCGTTGACTGTATTCCAGATCTGCATGCGCTGGTCATCCCATCCGGCACCGACGCCGTTGACAATGTAGTCCTTAAAGTCATCAGCGTTGCCCGCACGCAGCTTGCCGGCGTTGTTGTGGTATGCCGCAGCCTGGCTTGTCAGGTACCAGAACGCAGCGCCAAAGGTGTCGTCGTCGTTGAGAACCAGCTCGCGCAAACTGTTCTTGACACTATCGGAGGCGTCGCCAGCAGCGAGAACACGCGTCGAGTCGCTCGGGTGCAGCTGCTGGGCGTACTTTTCAATGAAGTTGTACATCAGCATGGCCTTGGTTCCCTGTCCAGGCCGCCCCGGGTAGTGGTTGACGTTGTACTGCCAGTCGGCCGACTCGTAGGCCATCAGCGAGATGAGCGCGACAATCTCGCCGGTGCTGGTCACGCCGTACTTTGATATCGCGTTGTTGATTGCCACTACGGCGCGCGAGTTTGGCGTGCACTCGCTGGGCGTGCTGACCGACGCGCAGGAGCTGTCCGAAGCGCGGGACGGGATTGCTGCGTTCAGCTGCGACAGGGATATGCCTTGTGCATTTGCGCCAGCGCGAGTGCAGGGCATCGAGGACGCGAGGCCAATGAGAACGAGGGTCAGAGTTGGAAACTTCATTGTAATGCGATAAAGAGTGCAAGGAATGGAAGAAAAGGGGGGGGGGAACCTATCTGCTGAATGTGTGAGGAGTAGAGATACGAGAAGCAAGATGCCTCACTTCCAACCCCGTTATATAGCCCGGCTGCGATGGCGCATTCATCGTCTATTTTTGGGGAGCCGTGTTCATTACCCAGCAAACAATAAATCGCAGGAACAATCGAGACAGGCGAACCCGAACAATCAAGCAGCAAGCATCTTGACATCCGTCTCGTGTAAGCAAAGAATGCACACACATTCACTCACTAAATTTAGACGGGGAATAGTAGCGATATGTTTAAATTCTGTGCCAGATTTCCTGCGTCTGTATTTAAATAAAGAAATGTTGAATAAAAAAGAAACATCAGATGGCGCTCATCGTCCAGAAATCACCGGCTTCGGCGTGTCTGCGGATCTGCCATGCTGGGAAATAGTGGTCGTTCGTGCGGATGGTGCCCACCAGCTCCTGACCGGCCAGCGTGACGCCGCGAACAACCACATCGCGGCCGGGCATCTTGCCTGACGAGTAGCCCTGCTTGTTCGAAACGTTGTCTCTAAACTCGCGCACTGCATCGTCGCTCTTGATCTCCTCAATCACACGCAGGACATCATCCATCGTTTTGATCTGCTGCTCGTCGATGGCAATGACAAAGAAGCCGCCCTTGTTGAGCTCGGCGTGGACCGGCGACCCGGAGATGGTGGAGAAGGTGAATACCTCTGACGGAATGCGGTTGGCCCGCTCGAGCACACGGGTCCAGGGCTTCTGCATAAACGTGCCCGACCAGCAGACGACATGATCCGTGCTCTTTCCCGAAAGCCGGGTGGTCGGGATCTGGATGCTCAGCTCCTTTCGGTTGCGCACAATGGTCAGATCAACAGAGTCGCGGCTGTAATGGCAGGCCAGGTCGTTCATATGGCGGACAATCTTGCCGTCGACGCTCAGCACAATGTCGCCAACCTCGAGCGTCGGCACGTCCGGTGCACGCCTGTGCAGAATCTTGGTAACCATAAAGACCTGCGTTTGCGGGTCCGGGCCATATGCAAGGTTGCGGATGTGCTCCTCGCTGACGCCGTAGACGCGTGCTACCGACAGCCATTTCTCGCTATACTCGACGTCCAGGACCCGCACAATGTCGTCCCTATTGCTGCTGCTGCTGTCAATCTGCAGCGACTCGAGTGCTGGCTGAACCAGCGAGATGTCGAGACCAATCGTGTCCTTGCCTTGCATGTTCTGGTGGTGGCACGTTGGCGGCTTAACCCAGATGCCGCGGATATTGTTCTCGGCATCGCAGACAATGCCTATGCCGTTGCGCCCCACGTTGGTGGCAGGCGTCAGGAGGAACACCTCGGATCTAAAGAAGCGCTTGTGGAGGCACCAGTAGCAGGTCGTGTCCCCTGCCGTCGACCGAGAAAGCACCGTGGCAGGCATTATTCTCTGCCCGTCGTCCGAGTTGGTCATGTAGACGGTAACGCCAGCGCCAATGTCCAGCCGATCGCTGCTGCCTCTGAAAATGTCGAGACTGGCAACCGGGACGTCGCCATAGGCGTCATCAGCCAGGGCACTCGGGTCGTACTTGAGGAAGGAAATCGGATGCAGTGGATGCGTGTATGCCAGGACGGCTGCCACCCGGACGAGCCCGCCGAACGTGATCGAGTACATGGCCGTCGGATTCTTGGCATTCTCGGCGCTGCACAGGACGATTCCTCTGGCCTTGTCTAGAACGACACCGCTGCCATGGGTGCGGACAAAGTTGTAGTTGTCGGCGGGGCAGATTGCATACGCATCGATTGCAACGGTGCTCTGTGCAAACAGCTCCGAAAACGCGCTGCTATCACCCGCACATGGAGGCGGCTTGGGGCTATCGACGGCCAGCCTAGGCTCGCCAGAAGCCGCTGCCGCTGACATGCCTGTAAACGGCTCGGGCAGCCAGAACCCGGTGCTGAGGCTGCGCGTGAACAGAAGGTTCGGCAGGCTGACGGACGGGTGCCGCGCAACAAACATGACCTCGTTGCGCAGGTCGTGCAGATTCTTGATTGTAAGGACGATTGCCTCGTCGCGGCCGACGCCGGCAAGCACACCCATCAGCGCTTCCAGATTAGGCGTCGGGGTCCCGTTGACGGCAATTATAACGTGGTACGTGTTGTTGAACGAGCTGCCCACGAACCCGTTAAAGTCGGTTGCAATGTAGACGCCATTAATCGGCGCCGAGGCGCGGATTGCCTTCTGAAACGACAGGTCGTGGAGCAACGTGCCGCCGATGCGCAGAACACGAGACGGCGTAATTGCGTAGAGATCCTGCACCGGAACAGAGACCGTCTTGAAGCCTTTCTCGCGGTAGAGCTTGATTTCAACCGCGTGGCCAACCGCCGCATCGACGACGTCAGACATTTCCCAGAACTCGGCGATCGGACGCCCGTCCATCGAGATCACAATGTCGCCGACCTGCAGTATGCCGTCGGCCGGCCCATCCGGCAGAATCTTGTCGACAGTCAGAAAACCAGTCACGCCGTCAGTACGCGCTCCCTCGCTGGCCGCAGTAATTACGCTGAGACCAAACTTCTCCGCCTGGACATGAGTGATATGCTTGAACGTTGTTTGCATTGTGCCGCGAGGCGGTATTTCGCCACGCTGAACATACCCAAACGCATAGACAACGCGCTGCAGCGGCAGGAGGAAGCATGAGAGCGAGCTCTTGTTTGACCCGGCATTTAGCGCAACCGCGTGTCCTTCGATGTCGACAACAGGTGATCCGGACGACCCGCCCTTTGATGTAGTTGACGCCTGGAAATAGAACGTGTTGTAGTCGTTGTACCCGTGGCAGTAGTCGGGCGGGTTGCGGTCAAGCTGCGATAGCTCGCCCGAGTGCACAGACATCTTCTCGTTGCTGTCGTTGCCAACCAGACGGAACTGCAGGCCGCTGAATGCTCTCTCCGGAGACAGGGTAATTGCCTTTGGCGTAAACGCGGTCAGCTCTGTCGGGTCATAGCGGAAAAACGCAAAGTCATGTACCGGGTCGTAGTAGAGAGACTGCAGGAACACCTCGGTGTTGTTGAAGAAGACGCCCTTGTGGTATGATGGCCCTGCGCCCATGACATGGCGGTTCGACAGGATGATGCCCTGCTCGGCGTCAATGACAAACCCGGTTGCGTTGGTGCAGCCAGCTGACTCGGTATCAAAAGACATGGCTCTGTTGCACTGAATCGATACGATAGACTCGCGCAGCCGGTCCTGGATGGTGTCCCAGCTAAAGGCTGGTGTTGTTGTGCTGCCGTTGGCGGCTTTGGTGTCCGATGTCTCGCTGGCCGGCATTCTGGCTCTAGTATTATGTTGTAATGGAATAAAAAAACGTTGGAAATAAGCGATGGGAGAGAAGCAGAAGAGTGAGAACCTTGGCATAAATAGACACCACCGCTCTCACGAGTATATACCCGCTTTACCACGAAATAGACAAGGGGCACACATGATGTGACGTTGTTTGTCTATTGTAGCACTTGCAGGGGCCGGCGTCCGCAGTTGCTTGATTTTCCTGTTTAATATAATTGAATTGCATGCATGTTTCAAGTTACTTTATTGATTTGCGCTATGTATCGGACCAGCGATAATAAACATAGCCGATGGCCCCTCAGAATATACTTGTAATTGAAGTATCTAGATCTCCTCAGATGGAGGCATGTTACTCGACTCCTTCTTCTTGTTTCTGCGTCTTGTGTAGTACCAGTAGCCGCCGCCAAAGGCAGCAAGACCAAGCAAAACGACGACGACGATTGCAACCTTGGCTGCCGTCGACATTGACTTGGACTTTGCCTGATCGTTGCTCTGTGCAATCTCGTCTGGATTGGATGTATCACTTGGGGATGCCGACGCATCAGATATATCTGTGTCTGTCTCATCTGCATCACTAGATGCAGTCGGTAAGGATTCAGACTCTGTGCCCGAGTCGGTATCTGAAATTCCCAACATCGACATGTCGGAGCTATTAAACGAACTGACAGTGACAATATTAGGAACATTGCTGCCGACAACGTTATCATCGGATATATCACTTGATGCGGAGGTAGCAGATGTGTCTGTAGTATCTGTCATACCCGACATGTCGGTTCCAGTCATATCTGTCATACCCGACATATCGGTTCCACTCATATCCGTCATACCCGACATATCGGTTCCACTCATATCCGTCATACCCGACATGTCAGTATCCGTCATGCCTGAAATATCGGTTGGTGTGGGCGTCGAAACTTCAACACCAGCTGAAATCGTGTCGGTTGCTGCTCCAGTATCAGTGCCAGTGACAACGATGGTCGATGTGACGTGAACAGTTACAGTAGTAGTAGGCGAGATTTGCGCGTCATATGCAGAACACTCGGCTTCAATCAGGGGATATAGATCTCCGCCATATACATAGATTTCCTGGGAGCCACCACTTGGCGGATTCATAGAAAAGTCGGTACCACCAACACTTCCAGCCTTGATAACAACTGTAGGCTGCGTACTATCCGCGGTGCTGTCTGTCGGCGTTTCTGTCTCAGTCTCTGATACAAGGTCCGAGCTGGTACTGGCTTCTAAACTGCCACTACCACCGCTAGCAACACTGGCTCCCCACTCAAGGTAGTTGCTTAGCAAAGTATAATAGTGACGCTGGCTAAAGTTGCTGCAAATGCCCGACCCAAATACAACAGAGTGGCTGTAGATTGCCAGAGGCCCGGCCGAGCTAGATGACTGCACGCCATACACAATAGACAGTGGAATCTGACACTCCTGGTCTTCGGACGCCAGAGCAGGCATTGTTACATTGCTGCAAAGCATAGCGTCAGTGTTTGCTGCATATATTGCAGAACCAACGGTACATACCTGGTCTGAAGATTCGGCCGTATCCTTCTTTGCCTGCATAGGATCCCAAATACGCTTTGGCACACTGGCCATTGTGCGTCTTGTATAATAAATACTTTTCCAGTCAGCCACGCTGCTAGAGATAGGAGAGAGCGAGTATGAAGTGGTCTGACTTGATGATGAAGTGTTGCTTTCCTTTGAACCCTTGTGCTTGCTTGAGCCGTTGTCCTTTTGAGACTCTTTTACACTAGATGATTCTTCCAAGTCAGTATCTAAACTTTCCTCTTCAGAGTTGTCTTCATCTTTAGGTTTATCATCGTCGTTATCATCATCCGTATCATTGCTTTCATCATTAGACTCTTTTTTCTTGCTTGAATCTTTAGAGCTGCTCTTCTCATTGTCACGTTTGGATAGCTTTGTAGTCTGGAACTGAACCACGGCAACATTATTTGCCAATGTTGCTAGGTCAAAGCTTGGATGAAGAGTTGCCTGGACAACAGACAAAAGGTCAGTTGCATCAGGACCATACAGTGCAATACCCAGTGAAGTTGTGTCCAGTGTCGCATTTGTCTGACTATCAATAAGACAGTTTGCCGCAGTAAAGCCATATGTGCTAGAGGCAAAGACAACACCACAGGATGTCTGGGCATAGTTAATCAGTAGAACGCCATCATATTGCTTCTTGAGAATATCTGTTGCACGGTCTGTTTTGGCAGTCGAGTTGCTTGTTACATCTATAGTTATATCTGAAACTGCCAGCGTAGTAGCTGTTGCATTAGAATCTGAAGAAGTCTCAGGCGCAGGAATAAGGATTTGTCCAGGTGCCAATGAAGAACTTGAAGATGAAGATGCTGACTGTATGTCAGTTTGAGCTGTTGCTGCTACAAAAAGAGTAGACAGTGCTAGCAGGTAGCAAAGAATTGTCTGATAGCTATACATGACCTCAGGCTAGAGTCGTTTAAAATTTTGGATGTGTAAGATGTTAGTAAATGTTAAAACGCCAAATAATAATATGTGAGTTGAACCGTATAATAGGGAGAAGTACGAGAGTTGCTAAAGTAAAAATAATGTAAAGGAATATACCAAAAAAAATAAAGAGGAGAAAAAGAGAGATTTGAAATGTCCAGAAAAACTCGCGACTTGTAGCACCTACCAATTCTAAAATGCAAAATATGCGCCTTTTATTATTTTGTTTTTTTATAAACGAAAAATCCTTTGTTAAAAAGATGAAAGATTGATTGATTTAACAAAAGAAACAATTGTCTTTCGAAAAGAAATTGTTTTATTTAAAAAGAATGTTTAAAAGAAAATAGGCTTTCCTTTTACTAAGCAGCTTTAACAGCCATTATCCCCTCCTTTTAGAAAAAAAAAACGTTAATACAAAATTAACAAAAAGAGGGTAAACGACTTTTGTTGCCTTGGCGCATTATATTTTTATTAAGAAATCCAGTAGGTGTCATCAGTACTATAAATTTTCAATACATAATTATAAAATTGATAAGCTGAGTTCTTAAATTTTATTATTCAGTGTATTAACAAAACTGTTTGATTGCCAACAAATAATGTGGAGTTGAGTTGCTATGCTGATAAATTGTAACTAAAGTGTAAGGAATGTATCTACCAATGGTAGTAAATGGCTCCAGATTTTAAATTAAAAATTAAAGTGTTTAAATCTGCAGAGGCAGTTCGATCTCAACTACTAAAATATTGAAAAATATTATTTTAATTAATCGATTAACTACAATTCCTCAATTAACATTGGCAAATGCTAAAACATGTTAAATATTAACTACCAGCCTTAACACTAATTAATAACTTTACATTATAAACAACTTGGGTTACATACAACAACTTTCAAGACACTCCAACTTTTTTTATTTTTTACTATATAAATATATAACTACTAAAATAGTTAATTTACAGATGTTTAACAATTTTTTTATTGTAACTTATTATTGTTTACATTAGAAATATTATTTACTAGTGCTTATTAAAAAAGTAAAAAATGCAGTAGTATAGAGCTGACAAAAAATTTCTCAAAAAAATCTTTCAAATATAATTTATTTAAATGTAGTCTCCACCATTAGCAATAACAGCCTGGCAACTTTCAAGCCATATCTCAAAACAAGCTATATAGTCGCTGGTTTGAAGACAATTGAGCTCAATGCTCCATGCATTTTCTACCTGTCCAACACTGGTAAATGTCTTGCCGTACAGCCTGTTCTTGATCTTCGGAAATAACCAAAAGTTGTATGGTGCTAGATCTGGTAAGTAAGGAGGTGCTTTAATTAGCTTCATACCAGTTTGTTTGATGTACCTTGCTGTGGTCGCCGATCTATGAGCTGGTGCATTATCCTGATGAAAATAAATTCTTGATGGATCAGAATGTGGGTGTGCCTCCTGCCATTTCTTGACCATTTTCTTTATTCCTTTTTTGATGTATACTGTAGAATTTACACAATGGTTTTAAGTATTGAGGTGAGCATGGACAATCCCAGTCCGTGAGAAGAATATCAGAGCAAGAAACTTTTTTGTAAAGTTCGAAGATCTGACCAGAGGATCTGGCCGCTGACCTTTCCTCACCCATTGCTTGGCCGCTGGTCCCGGCTTTGGCCTGTAAACATACACATATGATTCATCACATGTGAATATATTATATGTTAAGGTGTTGTCAATGGATTTGAACTTCTTGATGAAATCGTGGCAGAAGTCGAGTTGCTCTTTTTTGTGTTCATCCATATGTACATGAGGTATCCAACTAAATTAAACCATTCGGTAGCCCAGGTCTTTCTGTAACGTCTGACGCATAGTTGTCACCAAACAGTCATATGTAGTGGCTAACTGTTGAACAGGTGTGTGTGACAATTTGTTGAATGTCTGAATAATGTCACAACCATGAAGATTACCAATTTGAAGTAATGGACAACTAGATCTAGGCTTATTATCAAGTAACATATGTCCATGACGAAGCTTCCAAACCCAAAAAGCAACAGTTTGCTGAGAAGGCACAAGTGCAGGGTGCTTAGGTTTTAATGTATTGTAGATATCGGATAAAGCCATTGAAAGATACGAGTAGGCTAAGATCATAGCACAAATATCGCGTTTGCATAATTCTGTAGAAGACATTTTTTAAACTCAAATATAAAAACTAAAAATAACAGGTTTATTAATTAAACACAAACTAGAAAAGCTACGGCTGTAAGAAATATATCATTAGATAGGGCGCTTTGCACATAATGTAAAACATAATTTAATACATAATCTGAAACATATTAAAAAAACACCTGGTTACTTTTTGCGTTTACGATATAACTGTGAGAGCAGAACAAAAATTTAAATTTTTTTTAACATATTCACTGACATACAGAGGCTCTCAAAACCGTCCCAATGTTATTTGTGTTGTACTTTTTAAACATGTAAGTCTTTTAATAATAAATTCACAGATGACTGACAATTATTTTTTGTATCTCATCATTGTATTTGTAAAATATAAAAGATCATAATGGCATGCCAAATAACAAAGGATTGAGAGATTTTCAGAACACTAAAAAACATTGGGATGGATATGAGAGCAGTTCAAAATCTTTTATGTTGATGCTCCATTTCTTCTTGTATTGCTTAGTAAAAGATTATTGAACTCTAGTTTGTATTATACTATACTTTGTTGCCAATTGACTATAGAATTAAAATAATATTATTAAATGTTACTTCTCGAGTTATGTTTAGATTGTTTGAATATTTTATTATTTTCAAAGAGACTAATGACCAGAGTAGCTTGCCATTGATTTATATTTAAACAGAAAATACCTAGCAATTTGTTAGAGGACCTGCCAAAAACGTTTGCTGTACCATTTTCATGTTAGTTGTCGTTTCTGCTGGTAATATTAGATACCAACAGATCTGCAGGGCACAACAGAAATGTACTTTTTATTTAATGATTGTAGATGCTGACACTTCACTGGGCAAGTAACAATTAATATTAATTGGCAAAGTACACCTGGGTGATATACAATGTTGGAGGTTATACCAAATCATCTGGCTAGTTGACACACCCCCAGCCACCCAGGGGTTAGGGGTTTCATCGAAACTCGTTTGGGATCCGTATGATTTTCAGTGCCACACCAAAAATAATACAGATCCTGATAATGTTTTAGTAAAACATATGCCAAAAAATATGCAGAGAATATATTAAATTATTAGTAGTAAATGGGATAATAAATACAAAATAAATATATTATATCTGAAGCAATGTGCCAAGATTATTTAAATAAGTAATAATTAGGCAAATGCTCTCAGATTATGAGGCATTAGATGATCCCCCTTGTCTATGAGCAGATGCAGGTTCTTCTCTCGGCCCTGCCATTGCTTTCATTCAGGTTCAGCATGCCGTCGGACTCTACCGGGTTCTCCAATGGCACTTGCGCCTTCTGGCTCACGAGTGATGAGGCATCCGAGCTCAAGATCAAGTATTCAGTCGCAGTTTCAGATATGGCATCGGTAATCACTGGGTTTATCCAGGAGATGACAAGACAGGTTCCTGGTCTGTCGACATCATTCCCCGCAATGAGCAACACCTCTGCTAGCACGGCAGCTCTTCCCCTTGCGCAGGACATGCGCATCATGCGCACCTACCAGATGGCGCGCACCTGTTTTAACTCGCTTGTAGGCAACGAGCTCAATGCCTAGTCTATCAGCCAGCATTATTAGTATTAAATATAATGTTTGTCTTTAGTATTTTGTCGTTTAGGTTGGTTATCAAGTTGTACAAATGATATGTTCTGCTGGTGCTATTATAGTAGCCATTTTTGTAAAACAAAAAATGTAGACATTACTTTATTGCAATTTAATAAGGCTCTTTTTCGCATGTCTATCGAACACACTCATGACGCCTTGCAGGTTGCTGACAATCTCGTCAACGTACTGGTTTCTCTCGACAATTGGGTCGCCGATATCGTCAGGTTTTTGGAATAGTACAGCGTTAAAGTCATCCAGGGTATCGAATAGGCGTATGGATTTTGGCACTTGATTACGCTTTAAGGATCCAGGACAGTTTTGGTTATCGAACAGGGCCAAGTAAAGTTGATATGCCAATGCTAAAAGAAGGCGATACTTCTCGCAAAAGTGACTCAAAATACTGCCGTGGAACAACTCCAAAGAATGCATTTGCATGCGTTTGTCATTAGCAATGCGCTCAGCATGATTGTCTTTCCATCGAAATATTGGAAGAGTATCATCTGAGACGACTTCGTCGCGATCTTTGCTGTTGATTCCAATCGTTGCTAGCCAGCAGACAATATAGAACAGGCTCTCCCAGTCATCGAGAGCCGTTCTCTCACATTCTAGGTTGAGCAGGTTGGCAATGCTCATGAACGGCAGAGTTCCCGACCTCTCCGCGCGAGCTTTCCGCTCTGTGCTATCGACCTTGATTGCAAAGTCAAAGTCGATAAGCAGACCATGCGGAGTGGCCGAGCTGTCGCCATTATCGCGCACGACCAGAATATTGTTGGTCGAAATATCGCGGTGCA
>JANBOJ010000203.1:0-30409 GCA_027574685.1 Coemansia erecta
TAGCCCGCCTGCCGCCGCGATCGAGCAGACACGTCCTGTCTCTCCATCCGTGGACATTGAGCTGCCGCGCCCTGATATTCTGCCTGCCGCTGTTAAGCAGCTCCGCCCTGATAGCCCGCTTGCGATGGTCTCAATGACATTCCCCGCTTTCCAGCCGGCTGTGTCTATCGCGCAGACAAGCCCCGTCCTTCCGCCCACGGCCATCGAACTGCAGCGCCCCGGTAGCCCGCCTGCCACTGTTATCGAGCAGACAAACCCTGCCTCTCCGTCCACGGTCGTCGAACTGCCGCACCCTGATAGCCCGCTTGCTGCCGCCGCTGAGAAGCCAGTCGTCGTTGCGGCGCCTTTGCCAAGCAAGGTCGACAGCAAGCAGGCCAGTGCATCGGTCGGGTGCCATGCTATCCCCGCTGCTCTTGCGACAGCATGCACCTCTGAGGCTCCTGCCCAGACTGAGTGCAGCGACTGCAATACAGCAGCGGTAGCTGGCACTACACTGTGCATCTTGGAGCTGTCGACCCAGGCTGAGATCAGCAACAAGGAGCTCAGTGAAGATCAGCCCGGCGCAGAGCAGGTACAAGAGCCGCCGAGGCGCCGTCGTCCCACCCGCAGAGGAAAGGGATCGAATAAGAGGGCCCAGGCGGCCCGGGCAATCCAGGCGGACCAGGAGGTTCAGGCAGAACAGGCAGATGATGTGGACCTGGCGGACCTGGCGGAACCGGCAGAGCCTGCAGAGCCGGCTAACCAGGCTGACCAGGCAGACCAGGTGGTCGAGCCCAAGGAGCAGCCCGAGGTGGAGAGCCCACCAATGGCACGGTGGAAGACGCGGCGGTCCGGTAAGGTTCTGCGGAACAAAATGTTGCTCGGTGAGCTCCCTCGCCAGATCACGTAGTGAACGCAGTCTATCTTTCACAGACGGTCCAAAAATTGCCTGCCACCTTGCGGCTAGCTTCTTTCATAGTTTTTTTTTTATCAGTTTCAGTTAAAGTTCTTTCTTTCATTTTTAAACGTCTATTGCAAGAAGTATGTTGCGCGCAGTTATCGCAGGCTTGTGTTACAACACCGGTTAAACCACTAAGCTGTCATGAACACAGGACATATAGAGTTCACGATGAAGAATATTTTTACGTAATGCTCTGTGTTTAAAAGAATATATTGTCCGTCTAGTACGGTCGCCGATGTTCCTTGAAAATAGCATGTTCTAAAAACCTTTAAAAATTGTAACAGATTCACCGCTAATATTATAAATATTCACATTGCATATCCACAGAACTGTTTTAATGCGTTAATAGTCAGCATGTTGTTGCAAAGCGACGGCCGTAACAGCCATGGCTGTTTTGTATGTGAAACAGGTATTATTAAAAAACAAAATATGCATGTTGTAGAACTGTACGCTCTTTGCGTTAATTTTCAGACACAGCACTTTCCAGTGCATGAGCAATGTCTGCAATTAGATCATCTGCATCTTCAACGCCAACAGAGAGGCGGATAAGGTTCTCAGTGATGCCCAGCTCGTTGCGCTCTTCAGGTGCCAACCCTGCATGCGTCATTCTAGCCGGCAGCTCGGCAAGACTCTCGACGCCGCCAAGGCTCTCCGCAAGTGTAAACAGGCGCGTACGCTGGAGGAATCTGTCAGCGGTGTGCGTGTTTCCCTTAATGCGGAAGGACACCATTCCGCCGAAGCCGCGCATCTGGCGCTTGGCCAATTCGTGCTGTGGGTGCGACTCGAGACCCGGATAGACAACGCTGTCAACATACTCGGACCTCTCTAGGAACTCTGCGACCCGCTGTGCATTGATTGCGTGCTGGCGCATTCGCAGGTGCAGTGTCTTAATACCGCGCTGTGCCTGGTAGCAGTCGAATGGTGAAGGCACAGCTCCGATCGCATTCTGCAGGAAGCGGATCTTGGACGCGAGGGCGTCGTTGTTGGTGGCTGCTACACCCATGACAACATCCGAGTGCCCATTGATGTACTTTGTTGCCGAGTGAACAACAAGATCAGCGCCAAGATCAAGTGGGTTCTGGAAGTATGGCGACAGGAACGTGTTGTCGACAACGACAAAGAGTCCGGCTTCGTGTGCAATGTCTGAGACAGCAGTGATGTCGACCAGACGCAGGGTCGGGTTGGTTGGTGTCTCGATCCAGACTAGCCGGGTGTTCTCACGCACGACGTCGCGTAGATTATTGACGTTGGCCAGATCAACAAAGGTTGTCTCAATCCCTAGGCTGCCAGCCACCTTGTTCAGGTAACGGTGCGTGCCTCCGTACACATCGTTGACGCTTATCACGTGCGATCCTGGCTGCAGAGTATTGAGAACTGTGGCTGTGGTTGCCGATCCGGATGAGAATGCAAATCCGTGCTTGGCGTGCTCAAGCGCGGCAATGGCGGCTTCGAGATTTGCCCGGTTCGGGTTGTCTGAACGCGAGTACTCGTAGACAAAATCTCCGACAGCGCGCTGCTTGAATGTCGTCGAGAGGGACAAGGGCGGGATCACGGCACCAGTTGCCGGGTCAGGCGATGCTCCTGCATGGATTGCTAGGGTGCCGAACCCGTATCCGGCGTCTGTGATCGGACCTGTGTGCGAGCTGACAAAGCGGCTGGGCGAGATGGCAATAGGAACGCCGTTAGCGTCGGTAGCGATGTTGTTTGCTGGAGACATTATATATTACGACTGCTGCTTAGGGAATATGGTGGTACGAATGAACGCGCAAACGAAAAAAGGAGAGGAAAGCGAGGAAAGCGTAAGCTTGTGTATGTATCTAAAACGCGATTTCACTTTGCTGGCTGAACGAGCAAATAAACCGATGCTTTACTGCTTGGTGACAATAGTAGTAGTAGAGGTTTGATAAAGTGGTGTCGCAAAAAGAATAATGGACAGAATAAAGTGAATTGGCTTGATTCAGGGAGTGATGGTGAAAAAAGAAAAAAGAAAAAAGTCTAGGACACGGTGGAAGACGACGCCGCTCTTTATATGCACTTTTACTCCCTTCTACTGTGGATCGCAAGCCAGAGCAACCGGAGGGGGGCAGAAAGCGAGTTGTATTTGTCAGGAGAAAAAAGAAAAAAAAATTAATACATTTTCCGATGAGAACAATCAATTGTCATCCATGAGCCAGAAATAAACGACAAGTGAAACCCAACGCTACAAAAAAAAAGTACAGTATTGAAATGACGATTGGTCTCTCGTGCTGCATTTTTTCCCACACTTGCGTTTTTAGTCAGAAAAGGGTCCAGATTCGCGCATGTGCGATTTTTATCCTGAGCACGCAATCGTAGACATTGGCCATTGGCCACAATGCACGACGACGCCCTTGCAAGCTCTAATATCGCCCAGGGTATGGTTGTGTTATGCAAGTTTTATTTTTTAACAGCCCGCAAGCCCATCAAGCACGCCATTTGGATGTGGAATTTCAAATAGCGGAGGCATCGCTTGCGTCTTTCTTGGCGCACCTCTGTTGGCAAGACCAGGAGAGAGAGTCTGGTGGCCATAGCGCAGCTGCGATGTTCTACGCCCCTCTCGATTAGTAATGTGCCGCTGCTGCTCCCCCTGTGGTCACATTGCCACCTATTTTTCGCTCCCCCAAGCACTCTTCGGCTTAATAATGCAAGCGCTGTACAATAGAAAACAATAGAGGCACCTTGTTCAACGGACAGTTTGTCAACAGCAGTCAAATGACCAATTCTGAGGTGTGTTGCATCTGGACAGAGAGGATTGCTGTGCTTTGCAGCTTCCGAGTCTACAACACTTGCATCGAAAAAAGGGCGTGGGAGAGAAAACACGGTAGATGTTGGAAATGCACTGAATTGACTGCATCGGAAAACAAGCTCTATCATCTCCAGGTGCCGCTGCCAGTTGCTGCGTTCGAGTATGCGCTCATAATGGCGCGGGTGTCGAACACAAAGCCGCTGAGCGGGGATATGCCTGCCGCCGCGGGTCCGGGCACAAAGGGCGGCTGCTGGCTGTAGGGTCCGGCAGCCACGGCGGCGGGTGATGACATGGCGGCTGAGAAGGGTATCGGTGGCGGCGGCGGAGTGGCTGCAATTGCAGTGTTTTGCATCATATTTGTCAGGGCGGTCAGATTGCTGGCATCGCCGGCGGCCGGAGTGGAAGAAGCTCGGTTTCCGGCGCCCATCATCAGGGTCTGGAGCAGCGATGCAGTTCTGGCTTCCGGGGGGTATGCGGCAGATACAGGCGTATTCACATTGCTAGGCGGCGGCAGTGATTGCTGGTTCTGCTGGTTCTGGGGTGCGGCGCTCATGGGCGATTTGGTCCGGCCAACTGTCTGGAACAGCTCCTGAACAGACATGGATGCGGTGTTTGCCGCGCCAAATACAGGGGCGGTGGCAGCGGCGGCAGCGGCGCTCTTCTTCGACGCCGACGGCGGCTGGCCAGGCTTGTTGACAGCGACGGCCAGCTTACCGAGCTTTTCCGGGTGCTTAGCCACCCACGCCTTGATGCGCTTGACAAATGGCTTGATCAGGTAGTAGCGGTGCTCCTTCTCGCTCGAGCCCGACCTCGGGTCGCCATTGGCAGCAGCGCTAGAGCGGTCGGACTGGCGGGGCCCGCCGCACGGCAGGTCGTCGATATGGTGCCACTGGATCTGGCTGATCTCCTTGCGCACAGTCGGGATGAACTCTGTGTCCTCGTGGATGCCCGTGATAATGTACAGCGAAACCTTCTGGTCGGCCTGGGTCAGCTCGATCCTCTGCTTCTCGACCAGATAGGGCAGAATATCGAATCCAGTCTCCTCGATAACCTCGCGCTGCGCACACTGCCACTCGGGCTCGTCCTTGTTGATCTTGCCGCGCGGGAACCCCCAGCTGGACCGCGAGCTCCAGCCCTTGACCAGAAGCACCTTGTCCAGCGTCGGGTTGAGAACTATGGCGCCGCAGACGGGCACCTTGAACTTGTAGTCGAGGAACGTCTGGTAGGCAGCCTCGGAGTTGTGCGCCCACTGGGACAGCAGCGGGCAGTGCTTGAACATGCGGGCAGCGAATGTCTTGAGCGTCATGGACGGAAGCGAGTGGTTCTCCTCCCGCACAAAGTCCTCGTAGAACCAGTGCGCCTGCTCGATCTGGAAGCAGATGCGCTCAATCTCCTGCAGCTCCTCCTCGGGCACATTGATGATAAACCGGCTACAAAGGCAGAGTGCATAGAAAAGCGACTTTAGATAGTGGGTCACAATGCAGAAATACAAAAGGAGGGATGGCGTTTTCCTTTTTCTTTTTGACTTTGCAGAAAAGTCGAAAAAGGCACTTGCCCACTCGAGCTGCTCAATTGGCAGAATTGAGCTGGTGCATTACCTGGCCAAGTCGTCGAGAACTTCTGCGAACGTAGCGTCTTCAAACATGTGTGGTGAACTGTGTAGTGTGTGTGTGTGTGGTAGAGCAAGGTAGGGCTGTGTCTGAATGTCTCCTATGCGCTGTGATGGAGGGTGGTTGCGAATGGTGTTGACTAGCTGTGAAAGTGAAGTGTAATTAGAAATTGAAATTGAAATTGTCAAAAGAGGAGAAAAAAGGTCCAAAGAGAGAAAGAGTGCGAGAAAAGAAAAAGGAAAGTCAGCACTCGATCACGTGCACCGACAGAAAGAGAAGCTCAGTTGTACGACCACTTGGGCTCCTGGCCCTCCTTGGGCCGGGTCTCGATCTGGATCTGCCTGTGGATGGCGCACAAAAAGTCGACGTACGACATATTGTCGTTGTTGCGGTCCTCGACCAGCAGCATGGCGAACGGCACCTCAGCGCGGTCCATGCCCTGGCGCGCAACCTGCACACTAGCGTACCCGCAGCGCGCCGGCACCAGGCGGTCGGCGATGGCGCGCACCCGGCGGCTCAGCGCAGTGGGCAGGTCGGGCAGCGCGTGGGCCGCCGTGTCGACGGCGTCGAGCGCCGCAACGCCCAGCACGTCCTGCAGGAAGGCCGCGGGCACCTGGCGGCCGAGCCACAGCGTCAGCGACCCGGCGCTGGCCAGCAGGTAGGCGCCGGCCGGGTCGAGCATCGGGTACGACGCGCGCACCAGCGGCGGCAGCAGCACCTTGCCCGAGGCCGCGTCAACCTCGCCCTCGCCCTCGGCCAGCGCGTGCACGCCGGCGATGGTCGGGTACAGGTAGTCGAGCGACTTGCGCACAGAGAACTGCCGCAGAAGACACATGTGGTAGATGCGCTGGTCCACCGGCACGTCGGCGCCGCCGCGGATGGCCGCGCTCTTCAGCAGCGCCAGCGTGTACAGGGGGGACAGCTTGTAGCTCTCCGACAGAATCAGCTGCGCCGGCGAGCTGTGCGTCGCGCAGTTGCGCCGGTACGCCGTGTGTATCTGCACGCACTGGTCCGTCAGCTTCTCGCGGATGCTGCGCAGCGGCGTGTGCTGCGCCTCGGCCACGGCGGCCTTGGCCACCAGGTTCATGCTCGTGTCGACGTCCGAGAACTTGAACAGGTTGCCGATAAGCGTCGTGCAGGGCACCGCCAGGTTGTGCACGCGGATGCGCCGCTGCCCGTCCGACGTCGTGTACAGCAGCGCCACCTGGAAGAACACGTCCTGCGTCTCGTCGAGCTTGCCGTCGTGCCGCAGCATCGCGCCCACCGCCGTGTCGCTGGTGACGCCGCCCAGCTCGACGTCCACGTGGTTGCGCATGAACAGGTTCCCATAGTGCTCGTCCACCGCCAGCCCGTCCGACGTGCGGATGCGCAGCACCGCGTTGCTGCCGTACGTGCGCCCGACGTCGGCCCGCAGGTCGGCCGCCAGCCGCCGCCCGTCGCGCCCGCCCTCGAACGCCGGGTACGAGTACACCTCGCCGCCCGTCACCGTCGCCAGCTGGCTCAGCGTCGCCGCGTCCATGTACGCCGCCGGGAACATGTACAGGCTGCAGCACACGCCCTCCTCGACCAGCTTGACCGCCCAGTCGCGGTAGAACGCGTCCTGCGCCTCGTACAGCGTCTTCTCCTTGTCCGTGTTGTGCAGCTTGGCGTCGTCGCGCTGCTTGAGGCTGCCCGGCCCGAACGTCGGCAGCGCCGACTGGAACAGGACCAGCTTGCCGCCGCGCCCGCGCAGCGCCTCGTGCGCCGCCTGCACCACCGCGCCCAGCACCGGCTCGGCCGTGTGGTTGCTCGCAAACATCGCCGCCAGCGAGTCCAGCAGCGGCTCGATCACGTGCCGCGACTCGTTCGCGTCGACCACGAATCCCTCGTGGATCGGCACAAACACGTCCGCGATGTCCGGAACCACCATCATCTGCGCCTGGTCGAGCTGCGCCGCCAGGCTGTAGAAGTGCACGCTGCGGTCGTACGTGATGATGCCGACCCTGGCGCCGGCCGGCAGCCCCGCGCCGCTGCCGTACAGCGCCGCCCTGATTGCCGCCGCCGCCTGCGCGACCATGCCGCTCTGCACGGCGTTCCACGTGACGTCGACGGCAAACACAAACGACGCAGGCACCGGGTCGCGCGCGATAAAGTCCTTGGTGGCCACAAACTCGACCGTGCCGCAGCGCAGCTCCGGGCGCATCTCGCGGTCCAGTCGCCGGCCGACCATGTCGAGGTTGCAGAAGTAGTCCTCCGGCACGTCGTTCTCGTGGCGGCACATGTTGCACACAAAGTTCTTGCCGCCGTTGATGAACGTCATGTGCGGGTTGATGTACGTTTTGCAGCGCAGACAGCGGATCGGGCCCTCCTCGCCAAAATCAATCAGCTTGATTGGCTCCTCCGTCGGCGCCAGGTCTGCCAGCGGCTGCACGACCATCCCGAGGGGCAGGTGCGTCGCCTTCAGCAGCTCGGCGTTCTTCGGAATGTTGTTCATCGTCAGCCGCACAAACCGCGGGTTGCTGTTGCCCTCGTCGATAGCCGTGTACTCGGTGCACGCAATCGGCACAAACGTCTTGGTCGCCGTCGAGTACGGCTGGCTGCCGTACAGCTCTTGGTCGTGCGCGTGCACGGCAATCGGCGTGGGGAGCTGGCTCGGGTCGATGCGGGGCTTGGGCGGCTCAAAGGGCGCGGGCTGCGCCATCTGCTGAGGGTACTGCGCGTGCTGGCCCGCCGCCTGCATCTGCGTGCCGCCGGGGCTCCGCGCGTACGGCGACCCAGGCGCAGGCGCCGGTGCCGGTGCCTGGGCTCCGGGCACAAACGTCTGCGGACCGCTCACGGACGGGTACCCGGGCTGTGCCGCGCCAGGGTATCCCTGCGGCTGCTGCGCGGCGTTGCCGACTGGCGGGTACCCCGAAGCTCCCGACGGCGCAGCGTTGGGCGCCGGACTTGCCGAAACGTAGGCCCGTCGTGTGCGCTGCTGCTTCTGCGCGCCCGGTGGCGGAGACTGCATCGGTTGTTGCTGCTGCTGCTGCTGGCCAATGTTCATGCCGCCCATCTGCTGCGCAAGCGACGACACAGCGCCTGGTGTCTGTGATTGCGGGGGCAGGTATGCCGGACGCTGCTGCTGGGGCTGAGGGTGCTGCAGCGGCTGGGAATACTGCATCTGCTGCGGGTACTGCTGAGGAGGCAGGGCAGCGGAGCCAGCCATCGGCGGCCCGGACATCGGAGGTCTGGCCTGAGGAGGCGCCATCCCCTGAGGCTGCTGCTGCTGTGAGTGTTGCTGATGCTGCGGCTGCTGTTGCTGTATTGGCTGTGGTTGTTGCTGCGGCACCGGCCGGTACTGGGAAGGAGGCTGAGGAGCTCCGCTCTGTGGTGGGAAACCCGGCTGCTGGACACCAATGGCTCCCGCACCAGCGCTCGCAGGCGGCCGCCAGCCCTGGGCGCCGGGTGGTTGAGTGCCTGGAGGCGGTGGTGGTGGCCTCTGGCCAGGAGCAAACTGCTGCTGCTGCTGTTGCTGCTGCTGAGGCGGCGGCTGCTGGTAGCCATTCGAAGGCATCGGAGGACGCGGCGCGCCCATTTGAGGCGGAGGCGGCGGGAAGTTGCTCATGGGGACCGTCTTTGATATATGGTTTTTGTGTGCAGAAGGCTTGCTGACAGTGAGGCTGCGACGATACCACAGGCCCAAATACAAAAAAGGAGTTAGAATTGAATTTTTGACTAAAGCGAGATGAGCGGGTCCAAAAAACGACGCTGGCTCTCTGGGCCTGAAAAATATGTGTGGCATACGCGCCTTTCTATACCCATCTGTTTGGCACACGCCCATTGGTCCCACGCCATCTCGCTTGATGATGCAGATGGCGGCTCGATCGAGTCGCTGGTCGAGAACGAGTCGGCTCGCCAACGTGAGATTTTGCAAATAGATCCAGCCAACCAGAGCAGCCCTGCTTACAGGCAAAAAACGATTGTTGACGGTGGGGAAGAGTTTTTGTTCCTTTTCATGCTACTTTACCTGCTCTTATTGTTTGTCTCTTATTGAATTTCAGGCTAGTTTCAACTTTCGGCTCCTCCCCCCCATCATTTGTAATTGAAGTTTGGGTCAGCAATGTTTTCGACTCCTAGACATTCGTCTAGCGGCACCGGCACCGAAATCTCGTCGCCGCAGAGCGCAGGTGTCCCGGCGACGCCCCGGGTGAATGACGATGCCGCTGAGAGACGCCGCCGCCGCAAGTCGGCCATCGAGAGACGCCGGTCGAACCTGGTGACACCGCACCGCCTGACGACCAAGGCTCCGCTGTTCAACCAGAGCCCAAAGGTCTCCTCGCCGAGCACGTTTGCTGTGCAGCTCCCGCGCCTGACCCCCGAGGAACTCAACCAGCGTTACGAAGAGTGGATGAAAATTGCGGCGGACAACAAGATCAACGCAAACAACACCTGGGACTTTGCCCTTATCGACTACTTCTACGACATGAGTCTGCTGCGTGACGGCGACTCTATCAACTTCCAGAAAGCGTCGTGCACGCTGGACGGCTGCGTCAAGATCTATGCCTCCCGTGTTGATTCGGTTGCAACGGAGACCGGAAGGCTGCTGAGCGGTCTCGCGGAGGCCCCCGGAAAGCGGGGTCGCAAGAACGGCGCTGGTGGCGAGGACGGCGAAGATGACGAGGAAGAGGAAGGGTCTGGGAAGCAAAAGTCCCGCCGGACTGCCCGCTCAGCCAACACCCTTGCGAAAGACTTTTCTAGCATCAGTGTCAAGAAGCTGGATCTCGAGTTTTCGGTCGATCCGCTGTTCAAGAAGACGTCGGCTGACTTTGACGAGGGAGGTGCACGTGGCCTGCTTCTGAACCATCTGGCATTCGATGCGGACGGCAAGATTGTGTTTGATGCGAGTGACTCGAAGACTATGATTGACAGCAGCGAGACCCAGATGGATGACCTGGCAGAGGAGGAGGACGACGAGATCAGCGACAGCGAGCAGCCGCGTGGTGACACCAGCCAGGCGCGTCTGCGCAACGCAGGTATGCCGAGCGGTCACAAGGCTTCCCTGATCGACATCTCGTCGATGGACTCTCTGTTCGGCAACATTATGCAGCACCTGGATACTGCCGAGATCTGCCCATCTCTTGCCGACTTTGAGTTTACCAGAGATACGTCGCTGGACTTTTCGCTACTGAAGGAGAACTTTAGAGATGGCGAGGCTGTCTCGCCAATGTCCGAGTCGACGCCGAGCTATAGCGGAGATACCCTTGGGGACATCGACGCAGACGATCGCGTGGGCTTTGGTGGCGACGATGATGACGGCGATGACATGGGCCATTTCCTCAATTTCGACGATGTCGAGTCAGGACCTGTTCCGCTCGAGACCGCGTCCACGCTTCAGGCAACGGAGTTGCGCGAAACGCAGGAGCAGGAGATGGATGAGGGCAGCCAAGGCGACATGTCAACAGCGCTGCATGGCGGCGGACAGCTGACTTTTGCAATGGCCGAAGACGAGGACAATCTGCTGTCGTATTTCGACACCAAACTTTCCAAGAGCTGGGCTGGACCTGCCCATTGGCATTTGCCGATTTCGCGAGCGGCCATACATAAACAGCAACAGCAGCAGCAGCAGCAGCAACAGCAGGGTGCCGACAACGAGCCATCTAGTGCTGAGGATCCCGAGGCTGCCAAGCGCAAGCGGGCAGAGAAGCAGCTCTTCTTTACCGACTTTTTGAACGGTCCAGATGTCGGCCCCGAGACGCTGTTTGCTGCCCCGACAAGGGCATCGATGATTACCATGAGCAAGAAGGCGGCAATGAACCAGGACCACACGCTGCCCGAGGACGTGCACTTTTCCTCAAAGAACCTGTTCAACCTGCTGCTCAAGCCCAGGCTCAAGTTCAACCCACGCCGCACGCGTGCTCAGGTCTCTGCGTCCGCTGCATCCGGCGGTGCGGATGGCGCCATCGGTGGAACTCTGGGCGGTGGCTCGGACAGCTACGGCGGGTTTGTCGTTGATGGCGATGATGTTGGCCAGGTGTTTGGCAGCATGGACGACGGCCGCATGGATGATATGGACGACATGCGCATCGGCTTTGATGATGTCGACGACGATTTTGAGGATTCCATGCCGGTGGCCGTGGGTGCCGAGGCGGCGGGCGAGGAAGCCAAGCCAGATATCCCCCAGCTGCGCCTGATCAAGCCCCTATACGTCAATTACGCTCGGCGGGCCAAGCGGGTCAACGTCAAGAAGCTTAAGGACAACATCTGGCGCGAGCTGGCGTCCGGCGACCGGCGCAAGTCGACTGCTGCCAGCGAGATGAGCGTCGATACCACCGACGAGATCAAGGTCGAGGGCGACCAAAAGTTCAGCCAGATCGTCAGCAGTCTGAAGGACGTGTACCCGCGCGAGAAGCTTGAGGACCTGTCCATCTCGTACTGCTTCATCTGTCTGCTGCATCTGGCCAACGAGCGGAATCTGAAGATTGTCGGCGATCAGTCGCTGAGTGATCTCACCATTACCCAAGACCGCTTCGATTGATAAAGGCATGGTGTGTGTGTGTGCCTGTGGCCCCAAAACCGGTTGGGACCGTTTATATGTTGGGCGGACTGTTTTGGCAATTTCTTTTTCTTTAAGCCTTGCTGTTGCTCGAAGGTGTGAGCGTGCGGAGACTGCCTACGACGTCAACCCACGCGTTTTTTCCGGTTTTTACTTATTTTTAGCTTTCCAGTTGATTTCTCTTTTTCCTCTTCCCCTTTGTGTGAGTGTATGTGTGTCCTTTTTGGGCGATGCAACGAATGTGAGTGATCCCGCCGAGTGCAACCAGGCGCTTAACAAGCGGTGTGGCCCAGAAAGCAGGCAGAAAAGCGTGGTTCTTTTTTCTCCCCGTGAAATGAATGGATAATGCCGCAGCATGCAGCATGCAGCACGCAACAAATGTAAATTCATTTGCCCGATTCGATGTGGCCGGTCCGCCGACCTCCCTCCCCACCCTCCCCTCCTTCTTTTTTTCTCACTCGGAAACGGCTCTTGTCGACCAGCAGGCGCTGTCTGGCATCTCCAAGGCTTCTAGGATTCTGGGATTCTGGGTTGCCTGCAACAAGCAGGGCGCAGCGGAGCAGAGCGAAGCGAGCGCAAAAGCAAGGAAATCCTGCCTGCGTCCCAATCGCCCAAGCGCAGATTAAATGAGCAGGCAGGCGGGCTTTGAATAACAGGCAGTCTTTTGCAGCTGGCCGCGGTATAGTGAGCAAATAGGTACGGGATTTTCGCCAGATCTGCATCCCAGCCAAGGCATATCTCCAAAGGGAGAAACCTCGTCCTGGTTGACGTGTGTGCTCTCCCTTCAAAGGCAAGCACACCCCCACCGACTCGGCAAACAAGTTCTCGCTTGCCTTTTTTTTCTTGCTTGCGCTGTATGAGTGCATGCACCAAGCAGTTGACACGACATACTTTTTTTTCGTTTTTTTATAATTTTACTCGCCTTAGCAAATATTGCCGTCTCCCTGAGGTCCCCTCGCCCGGAGCCTCTCTCTTTTTTTGTTGTCTCGCTTTCTCCCTTGGCTCCCTTCTTTATCTACAGCTGTGGCCATTGTCTTTTCTGTCTTCATGAAGTAAACTTGGGACTCTCCGCGTTCATTATCGAGTTGTCGCTTGTTTATCTTTTTTATTTTGTTGGTTGTTGATTCTTGAAGACGTAGCGCATTCATCGCACGCGCATACGCACACGCACACGCACACGCTGGGCACGCACAAACGCATACTCTTCAAATAAGGGACAACAGGTCCTGCTGACCTCCACTCGACCTAGCACAGCTGCACGTCGTGTCTCTTATTCTCGCCTGCCTGTTTGTTTATCTTACCTGACGCATTCGCACTATTTCCAGCGCATTCACTCTGTAGAAGTTGAGGCGGGGAGGCCCCTTACATGAGCCCAGCTCTTCAATTATTGTTTTGTGTATACTCTCTCTCTACTTCTCTCTCTATCTCTATCTGGCATTCGCTGCCCCACCACTCTATTTCTCGCCGCTCTGCTATTATTCTCAGCCTTTCTGTCTCTCAAAAGACGCCTAAAGCCTAATCAGAACGAATATAGAGTCGTCTGTTGCCTTTAATTTTTTTATTCTTTTGCCCTCTCCCCCCTTTTCACTTTCTCTCTCCTTCTCTCTGCTGTCTTTTTTATTTTATTTTTCTTTTCTCGCAATTGTTTTGTTTGTTTACCATTATTTCATTCGGTCTACACCTGTATCTACGCTCTATCTCGTAACGACCAGAAGACACGCATCAGCAGACCAGACCATATCAGACGCGGAGGGACAGAGACAGCAGCTATAAAGGCACCAGTCTTGTTTACATATTTCACTTACTCGCACTTTACATTCGCACATTCGGCAGAGGCATAACACACACTCGTACATACATTCAAAGCACCAGGCGATGCAACGAACAAAGCCAGAGACCTCCCGGTCAATGAACGCGGTGCCATACCAGCCATCGACCTCGCTGGTCAGCCTGCCAATGCTAACTCGGCCATCCACAACAGCTACGGCGCTGGCGATTCCGAGTTCCAGCCCATTCGGATACCACAAGCGGCCGCGGGTCAACTCCAAGGCAGCGGCCATAGGATCACTATTCCGCACTAAAATCCACGTCAAACGCGACAGCACCGGCGGCGATAGCTTCTCGCCACCATTGGGTCCGCAGGAGTCGCCCGAGCTCGCGTGGGGCAGCGGCATTGAGTATCCGCTCGTATCGCCGCTGTTCTCGGACGAGAGTCTGCAGCAGCTGATGGGCACGCCGCCTGCCGAAGGCCAGCTATCGCCGCTGCTGCCATCATCGCCGGCCAACTCGGCATCGTCGTCACGAAGGTCGAAGCTCGAGTCGGTGCTCCACAACTCGACACAGCCATTCAGAAGACTGAGATCAGGGCCGACAGCAAAGACGCTGTCGTTTCCGCCGGCATCCAGCGAGTCTGCTGTGCCGCGCGAGCCGGCAAACGACGAATTTGTTGTCGTCACAACCGACATGTGTCCGCCTGCATCCCTTGTCAGCAGCTCGGTTATCAGCGGCGTCGCTGCGGTTGATGCACAGAACGCGGCCAGACTGGCAGCCGCCAGCGTTGAAGCCCTCACACCACGCCTGCCGCTGCCGTCGCTTCCGGGCAGCGGTCTCCGGCTCCGTGCGCAGACGCAGGTGTCGAAATCTAGTGAACACCTTCTTTTGCGGCGCACAGGAAGCAACGGGTATGCAGACTCAACCGAGTCTCTGGTACGCATAACGACGCCATCTCTCTCGGCCTCGTCATCAGAGGCTTCGCTTCCGCTTGGGCAGGCAGCAGGAGGCGCTGCCCGGACACACATGCAGCGCAAGCTGCCAGCGCCACTGCTGACTGGCATACGGCCGCAGCACCACCTGCAGCTCCCGACTAATTCGGCACTCGGTCCGAGCTTTAAGCCACCACTCCCAGCCGTGGCTGGTTCAGCACGCAAAGTGTCGGCGTGCTCGTTCTCCTCGCTCGAGGACCAGCGGCGCGATGCGCAAATTCAGCCTGTGCAGCTCGAGAACCTGAGTCCGTACACCGTCAACCGGCTGAACACGACAGCAGCCAAGGCATCGGAACGGCGGAGACGCTCGTCGGTTCACCGGCCGCGCCGCATGCGGACCAGCTCGACAGCTTCCACTTCTACTTGGGGGCTGTCGGCAGCATCAGATGCAACGCTGCTTCCGGACGCAGCATCGCGACCGAACCACATGCGTAACATGTCGGACCAGTCGCGCTTTACGGCCGAATACGACCTGAACAGCGGCTCGCAGCAGTCGTTTGACTTTCAGATCCAGAGCGCTGTTTCAGAGACGTTCTGGCAGAACGAAGAGTCACCGCTTGCATCGGACCTTGAGGACGATGACGAGGATGGCCTTGCCGCCCTGCACGAGTCGTCAGGCTTTCCGTCGAGCTGCAGTGCCAACTTTGACTTTGACTCGAAGGGCGCGATTTCGCCGCGTCCGCGAGCACACACGACGGCAATAATCACGCGCAGCGCCGAGGAGATTCGTCTGGACGCTTCTGAATATGCCCGCCTCTCGACCGATGCTGCTGCCGTGCTCGAGATGCTCGATCCAAGCAGCCCGCTCTATGGCAACAGCGACACGGCTGTGCCTCTGCACATGCTGACGCGCTCTCGCTCACGCCTGCGCAGGATGTCGGACGTCGAGCCGATGTCGCCGTTCATTCCAGACCACATGGACTTTGACGGGTCGACACTGACCCAGCAGAGCGACTGGCTTCTGATGAACGCGTCCAACAGCGACGGCGAGCAGTCAACGCAGCCGCAGCAGCGCCGTCGGATGCGCAAGCGCCGTGTGCTCCCACGCACCCTATTCCAAACAAACACACCCAAGCACGCGCTGGGCGCTGACGAGTACATGTACGGTAACGCAAAGTCCACCGAAACACTGAACGCGAACACAGGTGATGATACCGACTCAAAGTCGTCAGCCAAGACACTGGTTGGGGATGACCGGACAACAGCGGTGGTGACGACCAAAACCAAGACCAAGACCAAGGCCAAGCCTAAGCCGACGACCGAGGCCAAGGCCAAGCCTCTGGTGATGACCGAAGATGCCGTGCGGATGATCGAGCTTCGTATAATTGTCCGTCTGCCGACCAGCATCCAGCTGCACATGCACGTCGAATGCATCGGGGCGCTCTCGCTTCACTGTGCTGGCGACCGTCATTGCTGGGAGAGTGCCCGCATCACGTGCTTTGCGATGCGGCTGAATGCGTGCCTACGCAGCACGACAGGGCTGCGCACCCTCTCGCTCATTAACCTGGGCCTGACTTCTGTGCCCAAGGGCGCCCAGGCGGCGCGCGGGCTGCGTCGCCTCGACCTGTCGCACAACTGGATCGACACAGTGCCTGCATGGATTGCTAAACTGAACCAGCTCGAGCACATCATCCTGCGCGACAACCCTCTGCGCACGGTTGCGGCGGACATGGTCGAGATGCGGCACCGCCTGACAACGCTAGATCTGGGCACCTCGAACCGCTGGGCTCTGCTGAGCCGGCCGATGGTTGCGACTCAGAAGACCGCCCAGGAGCGGTCCGAGGCCCTGCTTGCACGTCTGCACGCGACTGCAGCGAAGCGAATGGCTGCGTGCCTGACTGCGAGCCAGTACAGCCTGACACAGCGCCAACACGAGGCGTCACGCGAGCGGGCGACGCGCTTGCTGGCGCACTATGCCAACTCGATATATTCCTCGCTGCGTGAGCCGCGCAGCTGGGGCCATTCGGTTGCCCTGCCATTCCCCTCACACACTTAGCCTGTAGCACATTCCTTATCCCTCTTATCCGGCATTTTTGTAGCATGTTCATGCGAGCGAGCGTAAAATATTTTTTTCCATTTTGTCTTTTACTTAATCTTCAACGAAGTCACATTTCTTTAAGAAGTCGGCTGCATGCTTTACTTGACAAAACATTAAAATATGCTAATGTTTAATTTTCTAAAGAGCGTACAATTTAGAGACATCATTACTACCGCAATATGCGTAGAATGTCTAGATATGGCATCAATTAACGCTGTTATCCCAGATGGTTCCGCACTGACCAGGCATTCGATATACACCTGCAGACTGCCACCACGTCCGGCACGCTGAAGAAAGTGCACCCGTACTTTAATTTCCTTTCACGGAGAATGTGCCGGATAGCCTGCCCCTCACATTCTGCCAGTGATCGGCCCCCCATTTATCCAGCAATAACACGTGTAAACGTTGCTGATCGCCATCGCTTGCGGAGAATGAAATGTTGCTCCAAACTTTAGTTCTCTGGAGAAAAAAGTAACCCGGTTTTAGGATACTGCACAGCGCCCACTCGAAAATGGAGATGTGGAGCAAAGTGCGATATATCTCACCTAGCATCTGCGTCTCCGAAAAAAAAATGAGGGGCCAAATCCAGCAGAAATCCTCACACCGCCAGTGATCACGCGTCTGCTGCCTCCCTCATGCAGAGGATCTGCTGCTGCGCCATCCTCGAGGTGGTTGACTCTTCATTTTCTCTTTTTTCGATTGTCATGAAAAAGTACTTTTTATAGCGTCTGAATTTGTCTGAATTGCCAACTCGCCTTTGGTCTACCTGTCTGTCCTGGAAAAAATATAAAGCTATTGTCGCACTCTATTGTTTGCTGGTATCGCTGAAAGTTTAATAGACTGGCGACAAGCTGCTCAGAAAAAAAAGGACCGCGACCACCATCACGACAGTGCGTGTGCTTTACCAAGCAGGCACAGCAACCAGCAGTTTCCTGTTGCCTCAACAGCCCCGATAAATTAAGACCCAGTTTTTGCTTTCCTCTTCTCTTCCTGTTTCCCTTTTCTATATTGCCACACCCCCCTCTCCCTTTTCTTTCCTTCTTTCCTTGCCTGCTTCAAATTACATTATTTCTTCCTCTTAATTCAGTTCGGGACTATGACGGTGAATGAAAAGAAACGGCCGGCAGACGAGCAGCTTCTCGGACACATCACATCGCCGTCATCGCCATCAGCAGGAAACGCCCACCCGTGCTTCTGGTCGGTACTACACGGCGAGAGTCTCGAGTTTGTCCATGTATCAGCGTCTCTGCACTCGTTCTTGGGCTCAGACCAGGCAGCAATGATGATCAATCAGTCGCTGTTCGATTACATCCACCCCGATGAAGCGGCCCGCGCACGGCGCGACCTCGTTGACATGTTTGTCTCAAAGTCCCTACTGGGCTCGAGCATCAGGTAAAGTAGCTACGGTGCTCTGCCGTCAACTGACACTGCTACCAACACCCTCTTGTATACGCCCTTCTCGTACAGGTGCCATTGCTTGCTACTTGCTCAGAGGCAGGATTCAGTATTCTTCCTTTCTCTCTTTTTTTTCGTTGCGCAATTTGCGGGCATGGGCCAGCATCGATCGCGGTGTCGGTTCCATTCTTGCTCTCTGTTCTACGAGCGATAAAAACAAATCTGTGAATGCAGACACAGGCGGTCTAAACAATCTCTGCCTCTTCGTTTATTCAGCATTTTGCTCTTTCTTTGAGTATTTGGCTTTGCTAAGCATCCCAAGGAGATACAATATCAATCACATTCCATTTTGAATGCTGTCTGGGCAACAACAGCAAACCCGCTATTTTCCTCTTCAGAAGGTGCCTTAATACGGTTGTGTCGCCCCTTTACATTCTATGCCATGCTGGTCTCTCCTATTGCCCTTCGCCACCCGTGCTCGCAGCCTCCCGCCGCAGTATGCTGTGTAGAATAGACCCACGATTTAGCTTTCTCTCTTTTTTTCATTCTTTATTTGCCTTTTTTGGCCTTGGATGGCACCCAGGAAAGTAACAATCGTTACAGGCAGGATATAAGGGCATTAGCCCAGGACATTGTTGTTTATACATTGCAAATATACCGCCGACTCTTGCTAAATTTCCCGTCTCCCTTGTGCACAACGAAGAAAAAAATCACTGCTATTTCTAAAAATACTACACAAGTAGGTGTCGTTTGAGGCGCTTCGACCTGGAAAAGCCGGGTGGTTTTCAGCATATATTCCGGCGTGCGTCAGAGTCACATATTCTTCATCAAAGCCAGACCCATGCGCAGCATGTGCATGAGGCGCTCGAGCGCAAGATGTCATTACCGATCATTCCCGATATCGCTAGATTGCGTTCGATGGGCTACAGCAGCAACAACGGCAGCAGCGGCAGCGGCAACAACGGCCATTATGCGACAACATTACGGTCGCATTCGCCAACCAACCCGATGCACCAGCCAATGCCCAAACGCCTGAGGACAATACTCGAGGATTCCATCGGTTCTTTTGTTCCAGAACAACGCGGCGACGGCTACAGCACAAACATAAACAAAAGGGTCGCAGAGGGCGTCAACACTGGCGGTGGCAACAGTCGCTTTGGTATGGGTGCCATATGCGACCGGGACAATTCCGACTGCGAGTACTTGATTGCCAACATCTGCCTGTACCTAGTGTCCTCGCGGCTGTCGATTCTGGTCTGTCACTACGAAAGCTCGCCAGAGTCAAAGGGGCGCATGCCCTTGTGCCCTGAAACAGACAACAGTCCGCTTCCAGCCGGTCCGAATTCCGCTCAATGCGACTGCGCCTCAAGCGCCCTGGCAATGGCTGATGCCGAGCGCACGCAGCATCTGATATCACAAATCCACAAACTCGACGCTATCAATACGTTTCATGGACCAGCCTTGGCTTCCCCAAGCGCCGCATTGTTACCGCCTACAAGCAGAAGCAGCAGCAACAGCAACAGCGACAATAGTGCCAGAACAAATGCCTTTGCGCCCTCCTTATCCGCCACCGCCGCCGCCGCCTCTTCTTCTTCGGGTTCCAACTCAGGTATCATCTTGTCGCGTCATGTTCAGATCTACTCCATCAAAACAGAAAACATGCTCTGTGCTTTTCCCGAGGAAGGGTACCAGCGAGTGCATGGCAGGTCCCCGACCGAGGCCGCTATTCGCGAACCAGTCAGCCTTCACAGCCTATGGAAGAGCTGTCCAGACAAGAAAGCCGAATTGCATGCACGAGCACTGCTGGAAAACACCTACGTGCCCAGCTCCGACCCCATCCACATAGGGCTTCAGATCCAACGTGTCGATTCGGATGCTCCCCATGCCGATGTGCAGAGCGTGCTGTTTCGTTGGGGAAACCTGCTCTTTGTTTGTCAACAGATACGCAGCGACAACTCGACCGACCTAGCGCTTGCTGCCACACGTGGTAAATCGGACGGTTCTGTCGGAAAAATTAGTGGAATGGTCATCGCCCCGTCGCCGTCGGCAGAGATGGACAACATGCTCTTCAGTTACAATCTGCAGACACCGCTCAGCGGCGACCCTGCACACACGAGTACATGCAACACCGCCAGCAGCGAGCCTGGTTTTCGGCTTGATAGTCAACAGAAGCAGCAGCAATCGCAACCACCGCCGCCCTCATTGCATCCGCATTCGCATTCGCAACCATGTATACCTACATACTCTGGATCTAACCAGCAGATACGCTCAGCTAGCCGGCATCACCAGTCAATGTACACACATCTGGGCTCAGTACCAGAAGCACGCCCGTTCTCAATTCCGCGTGCACCCGCGTCAGTTGCCGCAAACCTCCCAGTTCGACCTAGCGTCACACTGACGCCGCCTGACACCGCTGTGCCGCCACGTCGCCAGTCGTCATACACACTACCACCAGTCAAGTCATTCGAAGAGCGACGCTTTTCGTATCCAATACAGGCGCTGAATGGAGACGGCGGCAGCAGCGCAGGCAGCGGCAACAACAGTAGGCTGCCACTGCCGTCACCACATCCACCGCCGCCGCCATTATCATCTGCAGCATCATCAGCATCATCTTTTCAGCCACCAAACTTGCAAAGCCAGTTTGCTAGCCCTGCCACAATTGGCGCTTCTCGCGGCAGCCCAGCGTCAGGAATCGTGGCCAGTCCCGGCGGCAGGCTCTCTGAGCTTCGGCAACGCGCTATTGCCAGTACGACTCTGCGGTTAAACGGGTCGCTGTATCCGACCAAAGGCATGGGCGAGACGTCTTCGACTCAACCAACGCCGACGATATCTCCGTTGACAGCCAGCATTGTGCAGCACACGCCTGTTTCTTTGTCTCCGGCACCGCAGACACAGCCACATTCAGCGCCTTCTTCGGGAGGCGTTCAGGTCAATATGTATCCGCCACCGGATACAGCAGAATCGTGGCGGTGGTCACAGGGGTCGCCGCTGCAGCAGCAGCAATTGCAGCAATACCAGCACCATCTGTGGCTGCAGAAGCAGCATAATCCACAATCATTCAGTTCAGTGTCGTCTCAGAGACCTCCACCGCCATTGCCAATTGGACGCAGCAACAACTCCCCCCACATGTATGGTATCTTGCACGGTTCTCTCCAGGAACAGTACCAGTCGCCTGTTGGCTCAGCAGTCGCGTCGCCAAGCATAATTGGAACACCGACGTCGGCGACAGGCGTGCAGCAGCGGATGGGCGAGCCCGAGAAGAAGACCTGTCGAAGCTGCGGGACAGACTCGAGTCCCGAATGGCGAAAGGGGCCAACAGGGCACAAAACGCTTTGTAATGCGTGCGGGCTCCGATATGCTCGGTCGATTAACCGGGCAAACAAAAAAGTGCCTGGCTGACTTGAAAGCGCGCACCAGTCTATATTATCATTGCCCGTCCAGCACCCCAAAAGATGGCAACGGCAACAGACATTCGACATCACCTATATATATATATATTAATGCACACAAACACTCATATATGTATTGGAATTAAAGTTATGCCAAATACAGATACAGCCTTGGGTCGTCTGGAGAACGCTGCAGATACTCTCGATCGATCAGCTTTTCGATCCCGCTCTTGATCATTTTCGGAGAAGCCATAAAGCGAGCTGACAGCTGATCAACCGTTTCATTGACCAGCTGCTCATGTGTCATCTGCCTTCGCGTCTTCATAATGCGAACAACTGCTGCTTCGATCACATACTGGCGCTCCTGTCCAATAGCCGCTTGCGACGCCTCCTTCTCCTGCTCTGTCTCGACATTGTTGCGCGCGGATATCACAGGAATCCGGATCCGGTACTGTGGTGATTTGAACCCACTGTTAAACTGGAATACGTCGGATGGGCTGATTTCGCGGGACATCGGAGTCTTAATCAGTACCCTGTACTTGCCGCAGGCAAGTGATTGCAGATGTCGCGAGAGCGACTCGGAAGGAATGCGCGTTTGGGCGTGGATCTGCTCTGTTGTAAGGCTGACGTCCTGCTCACCATCAACAAAAAGCATCAGAACAATCATCTGATATGTCGACACGTTTAGCTCGTGAGTCCGGCTACGGAAGTGCACCTTCAAGTCAGCGTTGCCCATCGCATACTGCCAAGTAAGCCGACGGCCTGAGTGGAATCTTAGATAGTGCGACGTGAACTTTTCAATAGCAGTGCTAATTCCAGCAGTAGACGGTATTAAAATACCCGAGGAAGCTGCCTTCATGCCATTGTTACCGCTGCCATTACTGCTGCTGTTGGCGCCGCTATTATCCGTGCCTGTCTCCTGCGCAATTACCCGTGGCCCACTCGATGCCCCCGACGATGCCATTGTCGGCCAGAATGTCGGTGTCAGAACAGACACATTCAGGTCAAACCCTATGTCTGCCGCTACACCAGACTCGCGCATCTCGCGGTTGACATCGCTTGAGAGCTGCATATCCTTAAACATGCCTTCGAGCTTTAGGGTAAACTGCGAGCCGCATTCGACCTTGAGCTTCGACACCAGGCTCTGCTCCGAGTCGTCCGACAGGCTGCGCCCAAAGAGCAGGCGTTTGGCCAGGTGCAGCTTGTAGTAGTGCTCGAACGTATCCTTGTTCTTTAGGAAGCGGAACATGAGCACGCAGCGCTCGAGGAGATGGTCAATTTCCTGTTCGGATTTCCGGCGCAGCCCGTTTTTCAGATTGTCATCAATAAACAGCGACAGCAGCTCGGGTGCTCTCGCGTTAGCGTTGATAATCTCGATAAACGCGTCCTTGATCGTATTGCGCATATCCTGGTCGTCGGCAAATGACTGCTTCAGCATCATATCGTAGACGTCGTAGCACGAGAGAACCTCCTGAACCCAGCGCAGTGCCATGGCCGTCCTCGCTGCGATCCCTGGCACATCGCTCGCTTGTTTCTGCGATCCATCGTCGGCTGCATTTCCCGAACTTGACTCTACGCCCAGCATTATCTTCTTACCCAGCCCTATAATGTGGTCGTATATACACGTTCGTAGCACCTGTATCGAGCTAGGGAATGGCTTATAAAGCCTGTACAAGGTGTAAAGTGACTCGGTGTCGCGCTGGTGAAGCATCTCGATCAGCCCGGCGTTGGGTATTCTCAGTATTGGGAGAGTAAACTCCTGGATAAGATTTTCTAGAACAGCGTTAGTCAGACCCGGTGTTGTCGATGGAGACATGTAGTCCCGAGCCCGCTCAAGCTCAGTGTCTAGATCTGCCTGTGCCGCTCGGAGATACTCGGGCGCACCCATCTCTGAAATACGCATACGTGCAACACCTGCGTAGTGCACGCCAGTTTCGGCAAGCAGCCTCTCCTCGACGTAGACGTCGTACATCGGGCGCAGCTGGCGGGGATCCTGCAACTCGATCATCATATTAACAGCCCCGCGCAGCGTGTCTCTATTGACCTCGCTAGCACTTTTCCGCTCCTGCAGGATCTGGAACATGATTGCATCAACCACCTTGCCGTTCAGTAGCTGGTTTGAAGCCAGGAGCACCTGGTCGCGAAACACGCACATTCCCATCTCGTATATCGTGGGAAGCTGGGCTGCCTTTACATAGACCTTATCAACGTACATAAGGACGTCTTTTATTACCAGCATGGCCGTAACATGTTCGCTCCACAGCAGCCGAACGCTGGCCAGCAGTGCTTCGCAGCTGGCAGAGGTCGGCCGACTGCCAGCTGCCTCTATGTGCGGGTATATATCCTGGTACATTCGATCCTTCAGGTGTGTCTCGAGCACCTGTTTGACCCCGCTGTACAGCATCGGTCCGTTCTTACTCAGCACCAGCCCGTATGCCGTGCGATAGAGCTCCTCGAACGACAGCTGCGACGCATTGTGTTTGTAAATCTCCTCAATTGCCTGCGAAATCTTTTCAAACTGCTTCTCTGGGTCGACATTTGGTGTCTATTTTCGCGAACGAGAGAGGGTGAGGTATTGAATTGGCTTAGTTCGTATGGCCTCGCCCCAAGACAAAATTCGAGTATAGATCGCAGGCACATTCCACTTACCAGTCGACGCGCTGGCATAATGCGTCCCCCGGGCCGCTTGTTTGCATACGACATTATCAACAAATTGAATATTAAAAAGTGCAGGGTTTCAAAAGAAGAAAGTGTGATTTTACTGCGGTATGAGGCTCTATAGAAAGTGATGACGTCTCGTTGAGCAACACGGCTTTTTGTTCTCCACAATTTTCGACAAATTTTTAATTAAGATACTGTAATGCACAGATGGAGATAGGAAGTGTGTCTCCAACGCCAGCCTCGCTGCTGGAATTCACGCCCGAGGCAGAGTACGAAAGCCGCATTGCCAATCTCGATTCAACGCCGGCTCAGTCTACGACCGAGTACTTCAGCTGGCGCCAGCTCACAGACCTCTCGCAGAAAGTGCCCGAGCTGACCGAAAAGTTTGGCACTGTCACGGCCTCGCATATGGGCGAGTGTGTGGCTCTTGGCACGGACAGCGGGGCCGTTGTAATTGTCGACTATCTTGGTCGTGTGAAGACAATCCTTGGCGGGCAGGCCAACGCGTATGGACCGGTATCGTCGCTTTCGTTCTCGGCAGACTATGCCTCGCTGGTTGTCGGCTATGCACAGGGATTTGTTGCTGTCTGGGACTGGAGCAAACGCTCGACGGTGTCTGTCTCGCGCCCCTTGCAGCCCGGGGATCGATCTGACGTTGCAGGTCACCCGGCAGGAGTGGCGGTGACTGGAGTTCATTTTATTGGGGCGAGCAAGCATCGGTACATTAGCTGCAGTGCTGGCGGAAGCGTATTCTATCATCATATCGTACGGCGACTGCTAACGACAATGAACACGACTCGAATATCCAGCACGGATAGCAGTAGCGAGGGTATCCTGTTCGAGTCGGCATCGCTGCCTCACGGCAGCTACGAATGCCAGACTGACGAGATGGGCCTTGTTGCAGTGCTGACAAGCGGCAGTCTGTCTGTATTTAGAACGCGCGATCTAGTCGAGCGGCAGTTTAGGATTAGCTATCAGCAGCCAGCGCCGCAACAAGCTTCGGCAGCGTCGTCGGCATCGGCATCTATGATAAACACGCGGACTGCGATAAAGCGGTCGTTCCTCAAGCGCCCATACGCCGGGTCTGTCTCGTGGCTTCCAGCACTCAAATACAAACAGGCCGCAACTGCCACAGATCCCTCCGAGTCGCATTACAGCCTCCCTCGGCTGGTCTATTCGTGGGGCCCCAGCATATGCGTTTTGTCATTGATACTGGACAATGAGGTTGCCGAGAATGGCGTGTCGCTGAAGGCAAGCAAGGTCAAGCCCCGTGTCAAGTTCGAAAGGACGCTGGAGTGGACTGCGATCGAGGACGTGGTTTTCTGTCGCTGGGTGGGCCCCGAGGCATTGCTGTATATGACCCAAAGCCAGCGCATCTTTGTATTCGAGATCAAGCTACACCAGGAGACAGAAGTCAGCTCTTCGCCGCCCGGTATAATAGCCGGTCGTCCCTGGGTTACTCTGGCAACTGGCACCGAGGCCGAGCCCTCGTATGCGCAGGTGATGTCGATATACAAGCGTAGAATTTTTGCGATGTGCGGATCTTCCTCGGTGTACACTGGGCGGCTGCTGTCGTGGTCTGAACGTCTGGGATTGCTCGTGGATCAAGGCCAGTTTATTGATGCGATTACACTCGCAACAGGCCTTTACCAGGGCGATACGGGCCAGGTCGTGGTTGGGCTGCCGCGCTCAAAGCGGGATGGCGATGATGGCGAAAAGAAGCGCAGAAAGCTAGTTGGGGGCAAACTGCTTGAGCTCATGCGTGGCTCGCTCAGACTGGCGTTTGAGGACGAGCAAGGCGACCCTTTGCAAAGTCCATCCCAGATTCGAAAGTGCAGCGACTCGGAGAAGCGTGCCCTGATATCGGTTTGCATTGAGGCATGTCTGGCAACAGATAGTCTGAGTCTGCTGTTCGGCGAGGTCTATGAATGCTACTCTGCTGAGGACGAGTGGCAAAGCGTGTATCTGGAGACAATTGAGCCGTTTATCCTGAGCGGACGGATCCAGCAGCTGCCGCCTCAGATCCTTAATGCCATGATTGAAAGATATGGCACTACGCTGCAGCGTGTGCGCAGGCTAGGCGAGATCCTGATGAACCTCAACTTGGCGCAGGGCGAGTTTGACATTGACCGCGTGCTGAGTAGCTGTCAAAGACACGGTCTTTGGCGAACATTTGCGCGGGTATGGCTTGGGATGGGTGATCCAATAGCGCCGATCAAAGCGATGATCTCGGCTGCCGCTGATGCTTCTGCAGAGCTTGACGGTGGCGGCAGTGCCCGGGATGCATTGAAACCAGGAGACGGGCTAGATGGCGGTCGTGAGACTGGCGACGACGACGAAGAGGCACCGCAGGTGGTCATATTCGACTACCTCGATATGATAGTCTGCGGGCGCTACTACCCGGACGGAAAGCTCATCAAGCCCCAGAACCGTGCCGAAAAGTGCAGTACGCTTGTCACAGAGCTTATCCTGCCTCCAATCGACACTAGCCATATCCCAGTCGATCTTCAGACGAGCTACAGCACGTTCCTGGCGCTTCTTGACCTCGATGCCGAGCGCCTGCTGCTGACCCTGAGGCGCATTCTGAACGACCCGTTTACCAACTATATCAACCTTATTATCAAGCCCACCGATGCCAAGTCGCAGGGAACGATTGGCCGGGCAGCATATAATGGAGATCGGTCACTCAGACGGGCTAGCCAGGTCAAGTCGCTCCCCCAGATCGTCGTTGATACGCTGTATGTACTATCTGCTGGCTCGAGCTCAGGCACAGCCACCGACGTTCTCTCCAAACGACAGATAGGGCTACTTTCCAGCTTTGCACTGACTCTCTACGCCTCACGCTTCCCGCTAATCTTCCTGCGGGACAACCGCGTTTCGAGATGGACGGATGTTATTCTTGAACTAGACGACCCCTCTACGCTTACTGAGCGCGAGTACGCATTTGAGCTTCTGTTCAGACTGAATCCTCCACACTCGTACTCTGAGTGGATTGATCGCGTTCGTAGCGCCGGCTTTTTCCGTGTGCTTGAGAGCATATATATGGCGCTGGGCCAGTATGCTGACGCGTTGCAGACGTACCTGGACCACCCCGACTACGCCTACCATCGCACCATATTTGCGGCCATTCGAGAGCTTGCGTCGACAAAGGACCCAGCAGTGCTTGCGCGCGTTGCCGAATTTGTGCGCAGTCGAGCCGTTGAGCTTGTCGAGATTGATGCCGATCACCTTGTTGGAGTCGTCGAATCGGTTAGCTCGCTTGACCAGGCAGCCATATTCGGCGTGCTCGAGAACTCGCCACAGGCGCAGTTTGCATTCCTGCGTGCACTGCTCGATCCGTCGCCTGAGTCGCTGACAAGAAGCCCCGAGCGTGGCCACATGGCCGCTCTAACCCACGCAGCGGCCTCTGATGAGCGTGCCCCTCCGGATATCGGGCTTCCCGAGGAGCAGCATATTGTTGTGTATCCGTTCCAGAACCTTGTGCCCGATAACAGCCAGTGCACAAATGTGTACCCGCAGCAGTACCACGAGCGCTACATCGAGCTGCTATGCCAGTTCAGTCCGAGCAGCGTCGTGGCATATCTGAAAGATCATGCCGATCTTAGCCCCGAACCGTTTAGACTGTCCTTTGTGCAGACGGTTTGCGACAAATATGGCGTAGCTGACGGCCTTGTATGGGCGCTGGTGCGCTTGGGCGACTTCTCAGGCGCGTTGGAAACTCTGCTTACGCGGGCCGACCAGGAAATGGAGAACGTCAAGGCGGCTATTCCAGTCGGGTTGAGCCCCGAGCCAGAATCGGAAGCTCTGCTGAGCGAGGCCGATAAGGAGCGCCTTGTCGACAGCCTAGATGTTGCCGCGCAGAGCATCAATGCTTGCGTTGAGGTGTGCAAGGCCGCGCTGGTCAAGCTTGGTCGCGACGTGGCTGCCCAGTCGGCGCAGAGCTGGTCCGAATCTAGTCAGACCAGAGATGCGGCAACAAAGGCGCACAGCGACTATCGCGCGCTTGTCGGGCTGCAGCTCTGCGATTTGTGGCTGGCGCTTCTCCGAAGGGTTCTTGGATACCTGCATAGCACGGGGCAGTCGCTGGACAACCTTCCTCTAGGGTCGCCCGCTGCGACACGCAGCGCGTGGCTGTTGGTGTCCAAGCGCGAGCGGTGGATGCTCCATGGCGTCCTGGACGTGCTCATATCGACCGCGTCGCCTGCCTCGTCGCTCATTTCGCTCCGCCATATTATCCAGCAGCTACTGGCATTGGGATCGGACACACCCTCGACCAACAGGACACCAAATGCGTCTGCGCGGTCGCTTGGAATTGCAGAGATCCAGCATCTTCTCGCGGTTGCAGTGAGCGCGTACAAGTCTGAGGCGCGGCTGGTAGCACTGACAAACATCCTGGTCGACTACGATCTGTTTACGACCCTGGCACAGCTTGTTCGGTCGCAGAAGCAAGGGTGGCTCGTCTCGGCTGACCTGCCATCAGGCATGGGTGCTGCCAGTGCGTCCAGCGGGGCGCTGTCAAGACGCTCGGCGGAGGACCACCTTTGCTGCGCCAAGTGCTCGCTGCAGCTGTTTGTCGATCGGCGCCAGGAGCGTGTCATGGCAGAGATGCGCAAGCAGGTTGTGCGGTACTTCGACAGCTCGTCCTTGCGTGTCATGGATCTCCACGTGTTTGAGGACCCGGCGGCGCAGTGGCAGTGGATCAAGCTGCGCAGCGTATCGGCGAGCTACGACGACCTCCAGAGCAGCAAGAGCATTGCTGCCGGCGAGAGCGCTGCGGCATCGCAGCACTGGGTCGTGCTATTCAAGTGCGGCCACGGGTACCACAAGAGCTGCCTGACCGCGACTGCGACTGCCGCTGATGATGCGCATCTGGCGGCATCACCTGCTTCTGCCAAGAAGCCGCGAGCAGAAATCACCGGCGGCGGCGCCAAGCACGACCTCCACTCGCCGGTGTGTCTGCGATGCGCCGAGACGTAGTGCATTCTATGCTGACTCTCCTCATCTGACCGGGGGTGGGTTGCTGGCATGTCTTGGCGCCGTACTCTAACAGTGCGTCTTTTTTTTTTGTACCCGATTTTATGCACGTGCCCAATGAAAAACATCGGAAAAATGCCACCCAGTTTGTCTGTGACTAGAAACTCCTTGTTCCTATTGGTCTAGCACGCACTCCCAGTCCGACCTTCTCTTTCGATCCCCTACTCCGAAAAAACCGCCTGTCTTGGCTTTTCTGTTGGTAGTGCTGGCGTGGCAAACGGCGACGCGTGGCAAAGCAGAAAAGTAGGGAGAGGGGATTGGCGGAAAGCAAAAAGAAGAAATCGGGCCGCTCGCCAAGAGCAAGCCCCAATGAGAGAGGCACTTGCATTTTTTCCCTGAGCGGCCGTGGCCGCCGCTATAGCACAGCGCACACACTTTCTTTGCGGTTCTTCCTTCTTCTCTTTCAGCTCTTTTCTCTGGACATATTTATATCTTTCTTCTCACTTACTCTTTGAGCATCTCGTTTTTTTAACACGGACTGCTTGTGTTTATCTGTACACTCAAAAGGACCTACCCCTTCTTCCCAACACCTCTAACTACTAGCAAACTATCACCATGGAAGACGAAGTCGCTGCCGTAAGTATCTCTTATATGTCTGCCTCTGCAGACGAGGTCTCGTTTTTGGGCTGGATTTCAAAAAGTGCCCTCTGCTTTTTTGCAAATTCGCCTCATCTTGCCTCATCTCAAGCAACAAAGCACCCCCGCCGTCAAGACACACTCGCTTTCTGCTCAGCATTGATAGCAGTCAGCGGTGTTGCAGGTGTCCGACGTTGCCCCATCTGGGCTGAATTTCGAATCTTGCTAAATTCATAAATCCTCATCTGGGCTTCTGACCTGGACCGCAACCTTCTATCATCATGTAGCTTGTTATCGATAACGGTTCCGGCATGTGCAAGGCCGGCTTTGCCGGTGACGACGCTCCCCGCGCTGTAAGTATACCCTGGTTCTATGCACCAGCATCTGCCTCAAGAATATCTACTCGTTCCTTGTGGTGCTCGCCTATGCATAAATGTTTTTGTTTTCTTTTGTGGAAAGGAAGCTCACAATATTTATGCATGGCAAACCCGATTTGATGCGAGTCTGTGGGCGTATCCGTGTACTAAAGCTTTCTTTTTGCATCGTGCACCTTGACTCCTTTCTTTTGCGCAATAGGTCTTCCCCTCCATCGTTGGTCGCCCCCGCCACCACGGTGTGATGGTCGGAATGGGCCAGAAGGACTCGTATGTCGGTGACGAGGCCCAGTCCAAGCGTGGTATCCTCACCCTCCGCTACCCCATTGAGCACGGTATCGTTACCAACTGG
>JANBOJ010000204.1:0-30309 GCA_027574685.1 Coemansia erecta
AGGTTCGACTGCAGGATCTGCTTCCAGGGCGAGTACGTCGCCGACTCGGACAGCGTGCGGCGGTGCGAGACGGTCGCGGGGCTGGCGTTGGTCGACGCGACGACGGACGAGCTGCCGAGCATGGTGGTCGGCACAAAGGCGTCGGCGCGGTGCATGTCGCTGGGCACCTTTGGTGCAAAGTCGCCTTCAAAGTGCGAGCCGGCTGGTCTCGACGACCCCACCGTCACGGACATGCGGCGCTGCTGCGTCTGGCGCTGGCGGCTGGAATCGGAGCTGTCTGAGTCGAACGCCGACTCGCTGTAGCGCCTGGTTCTCACGCCGCTGATGTTGTCGTCACCGCCAGTGTATCTGTAGGTGAGTCCGGCTGCGAGGATCGCTGGAGCAACGATAAAGGTTGGGATAGTAGACATGGTAATAATAGTCGATATTTTTTCTACAGGATTTTGCTAAGCTAATTTTTACAGGTATAAAGAACAGAAGAAACGCTACATGCCTGGCTTTCAGCGCTGGTCACTTTTTAATAGTCTGAAGCTATCCTCTTTGCATGGTGTCACGCCAAGCACGTTACGTCAGGAGTTTATGCGCTTATTGGTTCTAGAATACATTTGTGTGTATATGCTGTGCGTTGTGTTACCGTCATCTGTGATGTCACGTTTTAGCAAAAGAAGGAGCGATTTTGTCATGTGTGACGAGCGGGTTATCGAATAAGGAAACAGACTTTAAAAACTAGAGCAGAATTTTTTTAGGTCTTCTTGAGGTTAAAGATGTGGTTGTTCCATTGACCGTAAGTAATGTATGATATGGCCATTGCTCAAACGATGTGCATAAAATGTTTGCTATGCGCGTTACATTTCTTTAAATTCAGATTCTTCACGAGTTTATTGATAGAAACAGAAGCCTAAATTATCCGTTGAAAATTATTCAGAAAGTCCAATTGACTTGAGGAATGCGTCGTTTTGAGGTTCACGTCCAAGGAATGCTCTCAGGCTGATCGAGCCATCGCGGCTGCTTCCTGGAAGCAGTATCTCGCGACGGTAGTCCAGTCCGGTTTGTGGGTTGTCAACTCCGTCTCTGAGGAAACGGGTATTGTACATATCGGCACTAAACACTTGAGACCAGAGATAGCCATAGTATCCGGCCGAGTATTCGCTCATTACATGACCAAACGTAGTATAATCCCAAGTGTTCTCGTCATCCTCAGTCAACATGGTAATATTTTCCGACAGGTCAGAGAAGATCTTCTTGACATCAACGTCTCCTGTAGATGTGTTGTGTAACTCCATGTCATATGAACCATACAATAGTTGGCGCAGGTAGAATATACCCGAACCTTCATTCTTGGATGCGACCAGGCGCTTGATCAGATCCTCGGGAATAGCCTCGCCAGTTTTGTAATGAACGGCAAACTTTTGCAGCACTGAAGGCTCCCAGGCCCAGTTCTCAAGCATCTGCGAGGGCGCCTCAACAAAGTCGCCTTCAACACTGGGGCCATGGAATCGTGACCACTTGGTCCTTGAACAGAGAGAGTGAAAGACATGTCCCATCTCATGCATAAAGGTTACCACATCACCGTGCTGCATCAGTGCAGGTGTCGATGACGTTGCCTTGGGGAAATTTGCGACCATTGCAGCGACAGGATACTCCAACGAGCCATCTAAATTGGTATGTGCAGTACGAATAGGCCACATGGCGGCATGATTATACTTGTTTTCCCGTGGGAAGAGATCCAGGTAAAAGTGACCAAGGAAATCATCGCTGGCAGCTTCCCGAACCTCATACATCTCGACATCAGGATGCCAGACAGGCGGGTTTTCGACCTTAGCAAACCGCAAGCTTAGCATGTTCTGATAAATATCCAATATTCCACTTACAACCGACTTGGAAGAAAAGTACTTCTTGACCTCTTCCATATTAATATCATGCTTACGCTCCTTAATAATGGTAGTATAATATCCGGTATCCCACTTGAAAAGTCCTCTGTACTCTTCACCACTGGTCTCCTTATCTGCCTTCTTTAATTCTTCACGCTCAGCTATTTCATGCTTGGCCAGAGGACAAAGTTTATCCCTCAAACTACTGATAAACTCAGTAACATTATCGGATGTCTTGGCCATCTTGTCAGAGATGACATATTCAGCATGAGACTTGTAGCCTAGAAGCTGGGCAGCCTTAGCACGCAATCCGATGGCTTTCTGAAGGAGCTCGGTGTTGTCCGGACATTGCTTTGAGAAAGCCGAATACATTTCACGACGAACGCTCTCATCCTTGGCATATCTCATGATTGGCAGGAGATCAGGAGTTTTTGTTGTTACAACATACTTTTCGACACCATCTATGGTCTCTTTCTCTCTGTCTTCAAAAAAGCCATTAGAAAGTCCGCCAAGCTGCTCGTGTGTAAGCAATATGCGAACATTGCTCTCATTGATGTTGCGGCCGAATTTAATTTCCAATTCAGAAATCTGTTTTCTGAAATCAGTCAGCTGTTCGCGGTCTTCCTTACTCAGGGACAACCCAGACCTTTCAAAGTTTAGCATAATTTTGTCAACCAGTCTGCGGTCCTCTGCATCGAGCTTTTCCATTTCGGAAGTGTTATTATGAACTGCTTTAACTATCTTGTATAGGTCCTCGCGAGACCACATTTCAATTGTGTAAGCCTACTTTTATAGTAAAAATAAATTATAATTAGTGGATATGCAACAATAGTTTTACTGCCGACAGATAATATGTAACCGTTGGTACTCTATTACTTACATTTAGCTTTTCCTCTGCCTCAGTGCTGGCGTCACGAACATCTGCATCCATGCTAACATTCTGTAGAAATGACACGACATTAATATCAGCATACTGACTGTTTTCACAATAGCCAAGTAGTGCTACTGAACTTTCAAAAGTTGGATCTGTCTCGTTTGCTACCTTTGTGCAAATTTCGTTGCACTCTTCTATGACTCTCTCAACTTTTTGCTTGATTTTATCAGCACTCAAATTAAAGTTGAGAGTTGCACCCTTGTTAGATGAGGAGAGGAGAGTAGCATTGGACGTGGACATTGGTTAAACGGACTAAGCTTAAAAACGACGATAATTTAAAAAAAAAAGTAGAATAATGAAAGGAAAATGGGGATATGCGACGTAAACGACTTTTTATAATTGTTGATCCCCGCCAAAAACAACTGCATCCTTACTATTAGAAAGGACAAAAAAGAAAAAACTGATTGCTTCATAACACCTTTCTGCTCAATTTCTACGAGGTGGCAAATTGTTTTGACATAAAGTGAATATAGGCTGCTATCACAAAATATATTATACAAAGAAGTGTGTTTCTTTAAGCGTGCTTCTTTAGAATATTCGAATATGTCTCGGTTTTTTTTTTTTTTTTTCAAAAAATGGCTTGGCTTTTTCCTATTGTAAAACAGATGTATTATTTTCAACAAAAATAAGTATTTATTCATTTAAAAATACAAAAGTAGCCAAAATGTATGCAAAAACGTGTGTCTATAAGAAACAACTGCCAGCAGTCATGGTACCGCCATTATTTTACAAAAGTATCAAATACAAACAATTTATACTTTAATATATTGTCTTCTTTTAATGTGGTATAATACTAATAGCAATACGTAACTCTACTTAATAAGTACTATCCTGGTTTTGTATTAATGCATGCCTACCAATAATGCTTTAATAAAAACTAAATGTATATTAATTTAAAACAAAAATCAAGAATTATATGTTATAGTTAAAGGATAATGCATAATAAAAATAGGTGAATGTTTAGCTTATTGTAAAATTGATGCAACAATTTAAACCTGTTATGGCATGTTGTATTTGCATTACTTTATAAATACCGGAATTAAAATACTATATGCACTAGCAAATTTCTATCTAGATATATAAAAACCAGCCTATTTTAGTCTATAAGAGCAAGCTACACAGTATTGTTTATAACCATAGTAAATGGGACATGTGTTTGAGACTACAACACAAAGTTTACCAATCATATAAAGTCTTTGATAAATTTTACGGTAATCTTTAAAAGGGGAAACTACTGCTATTTTAAAGGCTGTAACAATAATGTTGTAAACTATAATTGAAAATAATTTGTCAGACTATTGGTAGGTCCTGAATTTAATAACTGAGAGTGTTGCTAAAATTGACAAATAAAATTATTAATGTAGCCCAATTGACTTGAGGAATGCGTCGCTTTGAGGATCTCTACCAAGGAATTTTCTAAGGCTAATTGATGCATCGCGACTTCCTCCTGGGAACAATACCTCACGACGGTAGTCTAGCCCAGTCTGTGGATTGTCGATACCATCTCTAAGGAAACGCGTCTCAAACATATCAGCACTAAATACTTGAGACCAGAGATACCCGTAGTAACCTGCCGAGTATCCACTCATTACATGTCCAAACTTGCAATGGGCACAGGTATCCTCGCCATCATGCGTCAGCATTGTAACATTATCTGAAAAGTCGGAGAAAGTTTTCTTGACGTTAATGTCTCCTCCAGATATGTTATGGATTGCCATGTCGAAGAAGCTGAACACCAGCTGGCGCAGATAAAATGAACCCGAGCTCATGTTCTTGGATGCAATTAGGCGCCCAACTAGATCTGCTGGAATTGGCTCACCAGTCTTGTAATGAACTGCAAACTTTTGCAATACTGTCGGCTCCCAAGCCCAGTTTTCAAGCATCTGTGAAGAAGCTTCAACAAAGTCGCCCTCAACACGGGTGCCATGGAATCGCGACCACTTGGTCCTTGAGCAGAGAGAGTGAAACACATGGCCCATCTCATGCATAAATGTAACCACATTGCTGTGCTGCATTAGTGCGGGTGTTGATGATGTTGCCTTGGGGAAGTTGGCGACCATTACAGAAACTGGGTATTCAAACGAGCCATCCTGATTTGTATGAGCAGCACGAATTGGCCATACAGCAGCTCGTCTATACTTGTTTTCTCGTGGGAACAGGTCTAGATAGAAGTGGCCAAGGAAATCATTGCTAGTGGCCTCCCAAACCTCATACATCTCGACATCAGGATGCCAGACAGATGGGTTTTCAACCTTGACAAACCGCAGACTTAGCATATCCTGATAAATGTTGAGAATGCCACTAACAACTGACTCTAGTGAAAAATACTCCTTGACTTCTTCCATATTAATATTGTGCTTGCGTTTCTTGATAATATCGCTATAGTAGCTACTATCCCACTTAAACATGCCTCTGTACTCTTCACCGCTAGCCTCATTATCTGCCTTTTTTAGTTCTTCACGCTCAGCTATTTCACACTTGGCCAATAAAGAAAGTTTTTCTTTTAAATCGTTGTTAAACTCATCAACACACTCTGTTGTTTTAGCCATCTTTTCGGAGATAACATACTCGGCATGTGTCTTATAGCCCAACAGTTGAGCTGCCTTTGCACGTAGCTTGATGGTCTCTTGTAAAAGCTCAGAGTTTTCTGGACATTCCCTTGAGTTTGCCAAATATAGCTCTCTGCGAACATTCTCATCCTTGGCACATCGCAATACAGGTAATCTATCAAAAGCTTTTGTTGACACAATATACTTTTCGACACCATCAACTATCTCGGTCTCTCTGTCTTCAAAAAAGCTTTTAGGGAGACCAGCAAGTTGCGTGCCCGTAAACATTAGACGAGTGCTGCTTCTGTTGATGTTGCGGTTATATTTAACTTCCAATTCTGATATTTGCTTTCTATAGCTGGTCAGCTGTTCACGGGCTTTCTTGCCCAAGGCCAAGCCAGATCTTTCAAATTTGAGCATAATTGAATCAGTTAATCTGCGGTCCTCAGCATCAAGCTTGTCCATTTCGAAAGTGTTATCATAGACAGCTTTAACAACCTTGTACAGATCCTCACGAGACCACATCTCAATGTCATAAGCCTATTTTATTATGTATTAACAAGATTGGAATTAGCACACATGTAATAATGTTATTGGTAGTTAGTTAGTATCTTTTTCATATTACACTACTTACATCTAGCTTTTCATCTGCTTCACTGCTGGCATTACGCACTTCGCCATTGGTACTAACATGCTGCAGGAATGTCATCACATTGATTTGAGCCAAGTAGCTATTTTCACAATAACCCAGCAGAGCCACCGAGTTTTCAAAAGTTGGATTTGCCTCATTTGCCACCTTTGTGCAGATGTTGTTACACTCTTCAATGATCCTGTCAGAATTTTGCTTAATTTCATCAGAACTTCAGTCAAAATTAAGAACAGAAACTTTGTTGGATAAAGATGAGAGAGTGGTATTGGACGTGGTCATTTTTAAGTAAACTAAAATTGGAATAATAGTAATAATTATTTTTTAGAAAATAAAGGCAAGATGAAAAAAGAAAAAAATAGGAATATTCGATGTCGACGGTTTTTATAGCTACACAATTTCACAAAACAGCAAATATATCTTTATTCTTGGCACTTATAAAAAGAACTGGATGGCTCATAGTTTTTTCCAATCTAATATAAAGGGCAATTACAAAAAGCTTAACGCGTGCTTTCACTGCTAACAAAAAATAAATTTAACAAAGAAACATGCGCCTTCAAATAAAAATTTCTTTTTAATATAGAAAAATTGTCAATTGTTTATATAATAAACTTACTTGTTTCTTATAAATAAAGAAATATGATTTAATTGTAAAAAGGCTTTCTTGTATTAATTCTTGCTAGGCTGGTAATTTGTGTGCTACAGAAGAAAAACTCTCTGTGAATAATAGATTGCACGGCAAATTTGCCTTTACCATTTCTTGCCGATTATATTGTACAAGATATTAGATCAAATCACCAACTTCTTTTTTAGTCTATGAATATTTTTATATAATAGCTAAAACATGTAAAACTCTTGCTGCAATTAAAAATCAGCTACAGTAGTTGACCTTCATATGCTTATAGGTTTTTTACGTTGTATTGCTAGATTTTAATTTTTTATTGGTTGTATTATGCTAATAAAAATGCAACAATTTATTTGTTATTATAGTATTACCATCTCTAATGCGACTGTAATATTCTGTATTAAAGCTGATTGTTGCAGAAGTTTTTATAAAGTTAACTTTAGAGTTTATATCTCAAATATTACATTACACCGTATCAAGCATTCTAACCTCTTTCTTGTAATTATTTTTAATAAACATTTTTAGATATTGCTTAGTTCAACATAATTTAATATAATAATGAAGCAATACAACTTTACTTTGTTTCTACCCCTATGTTTTGTGTTACCAAATATAAATAAGTATTTATATTAAAAACTGTTAGATTTATAAAACAAATCTAGGTAGTCTTAAATGTTTGTATTTGTAATTCTATGTACTGGCAAAAGCTTGTAGTAATCACCAGCTTTTATATTATTAACAACACTAAAATTGACACAGTTGCTAATATTTCATGCTTTTTTAAGTACTTCTTATTACGCTATTGTTGCTAATTAATTACACTATTTTATCACTCCTTGCGTGTACATGTTTAATATTCAACATACCGTTTATTATAAATCTTAAAGTGTTTTGTAAAGAAATATAATGTATTAATAATAACTAAGCAAAGCCAATCCCAGATCTCTCGAAAACACAATGTGATTAAGCCTTATATAACTGGAAAATCATATTATCCAACATTAGAGATTATTCAAACAACCCAATTGACTTGAGAAATGCATCGTTCTGGGGTTCACGGCCAAGGAATGCTTTGAGGCTAATGGAAGCATCACGGCTGCTCCCTGGAAGCAGTATCTCGCGACGGTAGTCCAGTCCAGTCTGTGTATTGTCGACACCATCCTTGCGGAAGCGGGTCTCGTACATATCAGCACTATACACCTCTGACCATAGATAGCCATAGTATCCGGCCGAATAACCGCTCATTACATGGCCAAATGTACTGTGCTCCCAGGTATCTTCGCCATCTTCAGTTAGCATGGTAATATTTTCAGTCAATTCGATATATGTCTTTTTGACATCAATCTCGCCATTGGAAGTATTGTGTATTGCCATGTCATACGAGCCATACATAATTTGGCGCAGATAGTATATACCTGAACTTGCATTCTTGGATGCAACCAGACGCTTGATCAGATCCTCGGGAATAGCCTCGCCAGTCTTGTAATGAACTGCAAACTTTTGCAGCACTGAAGGCTCCCAGGCCCAGTTTTCAAGCATTTGTGATGGTGCCTCTACAAAGTCACCTTCAACACTAGTGCCATGGAATCGTGACCACTTGGTCCTTGAGCAGATCCGGTGGAATACATGACCCATTTCGTGCATAAAGGTTACCACATCATCATGCTGCATCAGTGCAGGGGTTGTTGATGTTGCCTTGGGGAAGTTGGCAACCATTACAGAAACTGGGTATTCAGACGAGCCATCTTGGCTTGCAGAAGCAGCACGAATAGACCACATAGCAGCATGGTTATACTTGTTTTCTCGTGGGAAGAGATCCAGGTAAAAGTGACCGATAAAACTATCATTTGTGGCTTCCCAAACCTCGTACATCTCAACATCAGGGTGCCAGACAGGCGGGTTTTCAACCTTGACAAACCGCAAGCTTAGCATGCTCTGATAGATATCCAAAATTCCACGAGCAACTGACTTGAATGAAAAATATGTCTTGACTTCCTCCATATTAATGTTGTGCTTGCGCTCCTTGATAATGTTGCTATAGTAGCTGACATCCCACCTGAATAGGCCCTTGAATTCTTCACCGCTAGCATTTTTGTCTGCCTTCTTTAATTCCTCACGCTCAGCCAATTCAATCCTGGCCAAAGGATATACCTTTTTTCTTAAATCATCAGTGAATGCGATAACATTTTCTGGCGTTTTAGCCATCTTTTCAGAGATAACATATTCGGCGTGTGACTTGTAGCCCAGCAGCTGAGCAGCCTTTGCACGCAGACCAATAGTTTTCTGCAGCAGCTCACTATTCTCTGGGCACTGTCTAGAGTCAGCCAATAATATTTCACGGCGAACACGCTCATCCTTGGCATATCTCAATACAGGTACGATATCAGGGGTTTTCATCGTTACAATGTACTTTTCAACGCCATCAATAGATTCGGTCTCCCTATCTTCAAAGAAGCTATCAGGAAGCCCAGCAAGCTGTTCACGTGTAAGCAATATGCGAGCATCACTTTCATTAATATTACGATTATATTTGATCTCTAATTCAGAGATTTGCTTTCTGTAGTCAGCTAGCTGCTCACGGTCTCCCTTGCTAAGGCCCAAGCCGGATCTTTCAAACTTAAGCATAATCTTGTCAATTAGCCTGCAGTCCTCAGCATCAAGCTTGTCCATTTCGAAAGTGTTATCATAGACAGCTTTAACAACCTTGTATAGGTCCTCGCGAGACCACATTTCAATGTCATAAGCCTATTATATAGTTAATTGAGAGTAAGGTTAGCACATATATGTAACGAATAATTGCAGGTGGCAGTTAATATAAAGTATTTTGGATGCTACTTACATCTAGCTTTTCTTCTGCCTCAGTACTGGCATCACGCACATCGGAATCCGTGCTAACATATTGTAGAAACGGCACCAAATTAATATCAGCAAACTGGGTGTTTTCACAATAACCAAGTAGTGCTACCGAGTTTTCGAAAGTTGGATCTGTCTGGCTTGCAACTCTAGTACAAATCTCGTTGCACTCTTCAATTATTCTTTCCGTCTTTTGCTTTATTTCGTCAGCACTCAAATTAAAGTTGAGTACAGAGCCCTTGTTCGCTGAAGAGGAGAGAGTGGTATTGGAAGTGGACATTGGTTAGATAAGCTAAGCGCGTATTGCTAAATATAATAGAATTATAAAGTTGAATGAAGAAAAGAAAATGGGAATGTGCGATGTACACAGCTTTTATAGTGACCAAGTTCTACTTAGCAATAAGTGTGCCACCATTGAATGCTTTATAATACTTGCTTGCTGAACAGCAGTTTTTTTTTACAAATATATATTATAGAAAAGGCATCTTCTCTGCTAATACAAAGTAATATACTCAAAGGAATGTGTGTTCTTTTTACAAAACTTTTCTTTTAAACGCACTTATTCAAAAGTGCTTTTTTTTTTAAAGGGCAAGCCTACAATTTAAAAAGTGCGCGCTTTTTTCCAGCATAAGAGAGCCTCCATCTATTTCTAAATGCAAAAACGATGAATAATAATGCAAAAAGATGGATGTATCAGCAGACAACAGCGACTAGAACTCGTTTTGCCGAGCTAAATTCTCCTAAACGTTGATTATACTGCATTTGAAGAAGTAGACATAAACACTGGAGGGTGTCTTGGTTGGCTAGTTAGTTCAAAATAGATGGTCGTAGACCATTTTATCTGCAAATATATACCAACACATCGTTACGACGCATATACTGTTTAAATGCATTCATTTCTCGTTGCCCCCCTGGATGGTACAGCCAGATATATAAATATGGCCTGCAAGAGCGGCATTTCGAGTCGTCATTGCTGCAATGAACGCTGGTTCACTTTAGAAGTAGTGCACCTGCAGCCAGAACAAGACTGTATTTTTGTTTGTGTATTTATGTTGGTTTTGTGGTAGAGCTGTCAGAATGTGCGACCGTCCTCGCTGAGCCGCGCACTTGAATCCCGCGGCTGCACTAAAAGGCAGGGTCGCGGGGGCGCAGCCAGCAAGATCATCGACAGACGCCGTTAAAACGTCCGAACACCTCCCTTTACAGACGGCGCACTATATCTCATCTTCCAGCTTTGTTTGTGTGTCTCTTTTCGGTGAAAAAGAAACTAGAAATTGACTGTATACATGATCCTGTAAAGTACAGTCGGTTAAGGAATCACATCTGGGAAATGGCGGCACCAAATCCCGCATATATACCCGGACAGATCAGGAATGAGATATCTGGGCTTGTGGGATCGAGAGTACATAAATCCACGTGAGTCGATAGAAATTGGAATGCTGTTGAGCTTCAGGTTCTGAATCGGCAACATGTATTTCTGATTCGGAATGATCTCCAAAAAATGATGTTAAATTTTTCTTTCAAGTGCTCATTAACGCAGTAATGGCCATATTATCTAGCTGAAATTGCCATCATGAGATAGAGTCTCAGCAAAGCAGCACACCAGTCAGTACATTTTAAAGGCAACCCTGCTCGATTATATGCTATTCTGCTCCACTAAAGCACTTAAAAAAGCGCCACGGCGGCACATTTCTAAAAATTGCTATCTAGAAACACTACATAAAGTAAAAATTTTAACCAAGAATATGGCAGCAGCTTGGTATACAAAGGTGTCTGTCATCAAAAGGCTTAGTGGTCTAGCAGTATGATTCTCCGTTCGGGTCGGAGAGGTCCCGGGTTCAATTCCCGGCTAAGCCCAGCAGTTTACTTTTGCTACTGTTAACTTTTTTATATGCTGAGACTTGTGCATCTGAGGTCAGAACCAGCGAGTGTTGCAGGTTCTTTTTTCTTTTGTTTCTGTACGCTTCATTTACACACTTTTTTTTTTCTCAATTATCTGCCCAGCGATGGAAATTTCGCTCACAGACGAGGATCTGCGGTTCGAGGAGGAGGTGCAGCGAGCGCCGCACAGCGTGAGCTCGTGGCAGCGGTACCTAGCGCACAAGCGCAAGCACGCGGGCTTCGACGTGCGCGCCGTGTACATGGTGTACGAGCGAGCACTGCAGCGCGTGCCGGGCTCGTACAAGCTGTGGAAGCAGTACCTGGACCTGCGCGTGTCCAAAGTGCACGTGCTGAACCCGGCCCTGCACGCCGACGAGTACGCCAAAACCACCCTGTGCTTCGAGCGCGCGCTCCTGCACCAGCGCCGCATGCCGCGGCTGTGGCTCGACTACTGCGGGCACGCCGTGCGGCAGGCGGACGTCAGCCGGGCGCGCCGCGTGTTCGACCGCGCCCTGCGCGCCCTGCCCGTAACCCAGCACGTGCGCATCTGGCCTGTGTACGAGAGATTCGCGCTTGGCGTGGGCGGCGCCACGTGCCGCAGAGTGTACGCCCGCCTGCTGCGCGTGTGGCCGGAGCGGGCGGCCGAGTACGCCGCGGCGTGCGAGCTGCGCGGCGACTGGGCGGAGGCCGCCCGCGTGCTGGTCGACGAGATCGATGCCCGGCGGTCGGACGAGGCGGATGCGTGGCGCAGGCTGGCGCACGTGCTGCGCGAGCAGCCGGACGCCCTGGGCGGGCGCACCGAGCGCGTGGTGCGCGACGGCATCCGCCGGCAGGCGGCTGCAGCCTCTGCGGGGGCGGGGGCCGGCGGGCTGTGGACGGTGCTGGCGATGTACCACGCGGCGGGCGGGCGCGAGGAGCAGGCGCGGGCGGTGTTCGAGCAGGCGCTGGGCGGCGTGCGCGGCATGCGCGACTTTGCGCAGGTGTTCGACGCGTACGCCGCATGGAGCGAGGCGCTGGTGGCCGGCGCCCTGGCGCGCATGGTGGACGCGCCCGGCGGCGGCGGCGGCCAGGCGCTGGTGGACCTGCGGCTGCACCGGCTCGACCGGCTGCTGGACCGCCGAGCCGAGCTGGCCAGCGCCGTCGAGGTGCGCGTGGCGCCCACGTCGGTCGACGCGTGGCTGCGGCGCACGGCGCTGTTCGCCGGGCGCGGCGACGCGGCGGCCGAGCGCCGGGCGTTCGAGCAGGCGGTCGCGCACGTGACGCACGCGCACGCGGCGCCGGAGGGGGCGAAGCGCCTGTGGCTGGCGTACGCCGGCAGCTGCGCGACGCCGGCGGAGGCGCGCGGCGTGCTCGAGCGCGCCGCGCACGCGCTGCCGGCCACGGCCGACGCGGCCGGCGACGTGTTTGCCTGGTGGGCCGAGCGCGAGCTGGGCGCGTGGGGGGGCGGGTCGGCGGAGCAGGCGCGGCGCGTGCTGGCGCAGGCCGTGCGGCGCGTGCCCGGGGACCGGCGGCTGTGGTCGCAGCTGGTGGACCTGGAGGAGGCGGCGGGCAACGTGGCGGCGACGCGGGCGGCGTACGAGCAGATGCTGGTGCAGCGCGTGGCGTCGGCGCAGACCGTGGTCGACTACGCCATGTTCCTCGAGGACCGCGGGCTGCACGAGGACGCCTTCCGCGTGTACGAGCGCGGCGTGGCGGCGCTCGGGTTCCCCGTGGCGGTCGACCTGTGGGGCGTGTACCTGCGGCGCTTCCTGAAGCGCTACGGCGGCGCGCGCGTCGAGCGGGCGCGCGGCCTGTTCGAGCAGGCGGTCGCCGGGTGCCCGGCCGAGCACGCGCGCCCGCTGTACGTTGCCTACGCGGCGTTCGAGGCCGAGCACGGGTCGGCCCGGCGCGCCCTGGCGGCGTGCGCGCGCCTGGCGCGGCTCGCGGGCCCGCCGGCGGACACGCGGCTCGAGTCGTGGCGCTTCTACGCGGCCAAGACCGCCGAGCTGGTCGGCCTGCCGGCCACGCGCGCCGTGTACGAGGAGGCCGTCGGCCAGCTGCCCGACGCGCAGGCGCTGCTTATCGCCGTGGACTTTGCCCAGGCCGAGCGCCGCATGGGCGAGGTCGACCGGGCGCGCGCGCTGTTCGCGTACGCCGCCCAGCTGGCCACCGACGACGCGTCGGCGGCCGTGTGGCCCGCGTGGCACGCGTTCGAGGTGCAGCACGGGTCCGAGGACTCGTTCAAGGAGATGCTGCGCGTCAAGCGCCTGGTGCGCGCGCGCTACGCTGCCGACGCGACCGTGCTGGCCGCCGCCGACATGCGCGCCAAAGAAAAGACTGCCGCTATCAATACGAAGAAGAAGGCTGCTGCTGACGCCGACAATGCGCCGGCCGTGGCGCATGCGCCGGCCAATCCCGACGAGGTGGCTATCGACGATGATTTCTAGCAGCCGAGTCTGATTTCTAAGCAGGCGGCGGCGGAAGAGCGACTCCCCTCCCCTTCTCCGGCCTTCTTCCCCCCTTTTTATCTTCCTTCCCGCACTTGCTGAAACAAATATCAACCCTTCCCCTAGTACACAATTCCACAAATGAGCTCCGCCGACAGCGCACCCACCGGGCAGACCGAGACCGAAACACAGACGCAGACGCAGACGCAGCCTCAGCAGCGGCCGCGCATCGTCGGGCCGCCGGAGCCGCAGCCGCCGTACCCGATCCTGGTCAGCGGCGCCGTGGTCAAGGGCTTCGGCCGCGGCGGCAAGCAGCTGGGCATCCCGACCGCCAACCTGGCCGAGGACGCCGTCGAGCGCACGCTGCGCGACATCCCAATCGGCGTGTACCTCGGCTGGGCCCAGATCGCCGGCGAGCCGCAGCAGCAGCAGCAGCAGCAGCCGGTCTGGCCGATGGTCATGTCGCTGGGCTGGAACCCCTATTTCCAGAACGAGCGGCGGTCGGGCGAGGTGCACGTGATCCACAACTTCGACGAGGACTTCTACGGCCGCACGCTCAACGTGGCTATCCTGGCGTACATCCGCCCCGAGCGCAACTACGACTCGCTGGACGCGCTGATTGCCGACATCCACTTTGACATCGACGTGGCTCACCGGTCGCTGGCGCGCGAGGCGTACCAGCGGGTCAAAGAGTTGGATTTCTTCTCGGCGGAGATCTCTAAGGATGGCAGCAGCAGCAGCAGTGACTGAGTTTCGTTTTTTAATTGCTTACTTCTGCTTCTTTCTAATTTCGATTTTTCATTTTCTCTACTTACACACATATATACACACACACACGCTTGTCTGCAAAGAAACAGAAGGAAATGACAGAGGTGGCTCTCGAGTTCGACCACCAGCGCTACGCCGCGCTGCCGTCGCCCGGCGACCGCGAAATGTTCCTCTTCAAATGGCTCTCGGCGCTGGATGCACACCTGGAGGCCGCCCCCGAGTCTGCACAGGTACGTCGGCAGTGGGAATGAAAAAAGAGAAGCTTGACACAGAGTTCGGCCCAGCTCCGACTCTGCTGTAACCCCACCGCTTATATACGCGCTCACAGAGCCCGCGCATACACTCTGAACCAGCGCATACACTCAGAGCAGGCGCATATGCTCAGAACCAGCGCATATACCCACAACATACAGGTATATATATATACCCTCCCCCACGCATATGCACGCACTCAAACTCAACCGCTCTCCTTTCTCTCACCTCCTTTGTTCTTTCTTGCACATACACACGAACACTCTCTTGTTAGGCTGCTATCAAGATCGGCGACCGCCAGCAGCAGCTCGAGCTGCTTCTGCTCGAGATCGCCGCCATCCCGCCGCCGCCGCCCGCCTCGTCGACCGCCAAGCGGCGCTCGTGGCTGGGCCCCGCCGGCCCCGCTCATGCCGCCGCCGAGCCCACCGGCGTTCTCGGCGCCGCCGTGCCCAGCCCGAGCCGCGTCGTGCGCGACCTGGTCGCCCGCTGCCTCGCGCGCCTCTACGAGCTCGGCCACATGCACCGCATCGGCGACGCCCTGCATCTGCTGCAGACCGCGCTCACACGCAAAACCTCCTCCAATGCAGCCAACACACGCCCCGTGCGCTCGGCCCTCGTCTGCGTCGGCGCCTTGTTCGAGTCACTGGCAGCGACCGCCGGCTTCCGCCTGCTCAGCAGCTTCGTTGACTTTGCCGCCGCCGCCGTGCGCCTGGCCCGGACCGCAGACGTTAGCGTGCGTGTCGACGCCACGCGTGCGCTCGCCAGGATGCTCCGGTCGCAGGCTGCCGCCACGCTGCTGCAGGAGCGCAGCGCCGCCGTGGCGCGCGACCTGGTCAAGTGTCTGCGCGCGAACGTGCGCCACAAGTCACCTGCCCTGGTGGTGGCATCGGCGGAGGCCCTCGTTGCCCTGCCTACGCGCCTGATCGGTCGTCCGCCGGACGTCGAGCGTCTGGTAGCCGCCCTTGTGCCGCTGCTGGCCACGCGTGTGCTCGTCGTGCGCCGTGCGCTCGCCAGCCTCATGGGTGTGCTAGTGGCTCGGAGCGTTGCTGCAGACCTTGTGCCCTCCGAGTCTGTTGCCGCGCCTGAGCCGCCTACCAGCGCAAAGGCTGCCAGCGTCGACGTTCCGCCCATGCGTGCCAGCACTGGCAGCAGAGATCCGACGGCGACGCCACAGCCGCAGCTTCAGTCGCCGTCACAACCGCCACAGTCACCCTCACATTCACAGTCACAGTCACAGCCACAGTCATCGTCGCAGCCGCTGCAGTGGCTGTCAGCCCCGTTTACACGCGCCGGTGCTTCGCGCGAGCTGCGTGCTGGAATAGTTGACGCCTACGCTGCACTGTTTGACGCGCTTGGCGAAGCCACGCTAGCACAGCACTACGCGACGATTGCAGGTCACATTGTCGGAGATCTGGGCGGCGCCGCAACAGCTGCAAACACGCCTGCCTCAAGCGAAGCCGAGGTGCTTGGCGTGCGCAACATATGCGCCTGGCTACTGCGCGTGCCGCTGGCCGGCCGTCTGCCGCTGCAGGCCAAGCGCGAGGCTGCTCAGGCGCTCTGGGACCGGTGGCTCGCGCCTGGCGAGACAAAAGCAGGCAAGATGGCGCTTCTGCTGGTGCTGCACGAGTGGCGCCGCCTGCCTATTCACCGAGATGCGGCAGACTCGAGTGCGCTGCTTCCGCCGCTCGAGCGTCTGCTGGCCCACCCAAGCCCCGCCGTACGCATCGCTGTTGCCGCCGCGATTCGTCATGTGCTCGAGGAACACAAGCTCCACGCTGCACCGGTGCTCTCCTCGCTCATCACGCGCTTCCAGCGCCTGAGTGCCGACTGCGCTGTTGATGCCAGCGCAACCGACAGGGCGCATCTCTGCCTTGGCTACGCCCAGGCGATTGCCGCCGGGCTGTCAGCCACCGCTTCGGTATCTGCAGACTCTGTCGGCTGCCTGCCGCCCGACCTCGCCGAATGGACGCATGCAATTGCCGTGCGTCTGCTCGATGCCGCATACGACACGGATCCTGCGTCGACGCACAAGACTCCGGTTACGCTGCGCAACCTGCGCTCGCATGCCGGATGGACTCTGCTGACTGCGCTAGTCGCCAGTCGCAGCGCGACGCCGCTCGCACAGCGCAACTCCATTGCCGAGTACCAGCGCCTGTGGGCTGCTGCGCTGCCACTGCAGACGTTTGTCACCGTCGACATGTCGTGGCTCGATCGCGCCCACCAGCTACAATCACGCACTATGGCGCTGACGCATCTGCTGGCCGTGCTCCGCCGCCAGACGGCTGCAGACGGCGGCTGGCAGTTGCCTGTCAGTGAGCGCACAAAGCTGGTTACGAGTCTGCGCTTTGCTGTGTTGTTTGCCGACAATGCGCTGGATGCCCCGCCGCCGGCCTCATCGCCGTCGTTCGACCCGGCGCGGCCCGTGCGCCAGCTGCCAGTCGCCACGTCGCTTCTGGCCAGCCACCTTGAGCTCCGCTGTCGCGTGCTCGAGTGCCTTCAGGCACTGGGCGACCGTGCGCTGCTAGCACCAACTGCACAGGCCGCGGTAGGGCTGGCCGAGCAGTGCCTTGCCAGCCCCGACAACCTCAGCGAAATGCACGCCAAGCGCATGGCAGCGGCAGCCGGTCTCGACCAGACCGCGTCACCGTCGATGCACACCGCCGCTGCTGCTCTGCCGTCAGACAGCGATGGTGCGTCTGCCAAGGGCAAGTCCACGCCGGACACCGACTCTGCTGCTGGACCGCCTATCACATGCATGCGCGGCTTCCGCTCCGGCGCATGGGGCTACGAGATCGAGTGCGGCGTTACATCGCTGCTGAGCACGGGCGAGCAGAATCTCGGCACGTTCGATTCAGACGCGCCAGCAGACCGCTCTGCCTCGACCATTGACTTTGCTGTCTGTGCGCTGACAGCCGACGAGTTTGACTGGGTGCTGACGCTGTGTTCTGCGCCGCCACCGCCGTCATCGTCGTCTTCGTCATCGTCGCAGAAAACCTGTGCTAAGGCGTATGCGCCGTACACGCGGCTGGCGGATGCCGCTGTCGGCCTGCTCGGCCATCTGCTGCCTGGGCTCGCCGAGTCTGCACAGCTTGCGCTGCTCGACAGTCTTGTGCTGGCGCTTAACCGCCTGCCATTCAACTCGCACCGCTACGTCGCCGTGCTGACAAACATTCTTGCCGCCCTGCACGCCAGCCTGACTGCCCCATTGTCACCAGATGTTGCGCCAGCCGTTGCCCGTGCAATGGTCGAGATCACACGTGCTGCGCTGATTCTCCCATCGCCCGCTCACCGCCGCCTGGCCGGCGAGATTGTCGGCCTGCTGGCTGCGCGCACGCGTGACGCTGCCACAGCCTACCTTCCGCGCCTGCTCGACCAGCTTACACACCAGGCAATCCGGTCGCGCGACCGCTTTGCACGTGCCGGCGCTGCTGTCGCCCTGGGCGCACTCTACGCTCGTGCCGGATCGATAGTCGCCGGCCGCATGCTGCGCCAGGTCGTCAGTCTGCTGCACTCGCTGGCCAGCGACAACGACCCCATCGTGCACACATGGGCCATCGGCGCGCTGGCTGACGCAGCCATGTCTGCCGGGTACATGTTCGAGCCCCATGCGCGCGACACCTTCCAGCTTGTGCTCAAGCTGTTCCTTAGCGACTCGCACACCGTGCCGATGTTTGCATGTGCTCTATGGCTCGGAGGCAAGGAACACACGCCGCCAAACAATTCTGTCGAATCGTCTGGTGCAGAGCGCCCGCCGCTGCCCGTACGCTCGGCTGCCGACCCGGCTGTCTGGCCCAGGCGTGCCGGCGTGGCTGCTGAAGGAGCTGCCATTGTGGCTTCTGGTCGCGATGCTGCGGTTACTCACCCTGACAGCACCACCCACCACGGCCGTGCCAACGACGATGCTCACCATCACCACGCCATGTCTGCCCACGCTGACTACCGCTTTGTCTGCGCACGCGACGACGTTGACGCGCACGATGCGCGTGCCGCCCTCGGCCACCTGGTCGGTTCGCTTATCCTAGTTTTCGGCCCTGAGCTGCAAGTCGACGAGCATACCCGAGGCTCTGTGCTGACGCTGCTGAGCGAGCTACGCCGGTCACTCCCATCAGTCGGCGTGCCTGTGCCTGCGCTGTCTGCTTCCGCAGCTGGCTTGTCGACTGTTGTCGATCCTGATGCGCGGTGGCAGACTGCTGCCGAATATATATTTGCTGTGCAGAAACAGCTTCTGTTCTTCCCGCCGCGCGATGACAACGGCAGCTTTATTCCGCTTTTTATAAGGCAGACGCTGCGTCCGATCCTGCAGACCCGCAGGCTGCTACACGACGGAGACATTTCGGGTCTCCACAGTCTACAGCGCGTCGCCGCACAGGCGCTCGAAGGCGTTCTTCGGCTGTACGGCGAGCGTGTTATTGAAACCCTGACGCGTAGCGATTTAAAGCAATCATGGAATGACTGGTCGCTTAGCGACGTCGTATGGGAAGCTCTGGCACTCTACAGTCTGGCTTTCGAGAGCGTTGATGCCGATTTGCTGGCCACCGATCTGTGCACGCTGGTTCAGACAGCCGTTGGTCTTTCGCTTAGCTGCAATCGCTCAGAGATCCAGTCTGACGATGTCGCAACTGAGGCTACCAGTCCCAAGGGTATTCTGAGCCTGGTGGCCACGCTATGCATAGTATTTACAAACAACAGCTCGGGCGCACAGCCAACACTGTCTGCTGTTGACCAGCTTCCTGAAGGCGACTCGGCTGCGCTGGTCAGCAGTCATGTCCGCCCGTTCAATCCAGCCGCTCAGACGATGGCTGCTGCTGGCCTGATTGCCATTCTGGATGCTGTCGCCCGAGTACGCACACCAATGGGTACACATTCTTCTGCCAGGCGTGTCACCTGGAGATCACACCCGCTGTTGTCGCATCTGGCCGATCTTCTGCGCGTCGGCTACCTTGCAGCCTCTGCACCTGCAGAGCAGTCGCCAGAGCTGAGTTGTTTGGGTCAAAGCATTCTACAGCGTGTTTTAGCCCATTTCAGCGACGTTGAAGACCCAGCGATGCCTGGCGAAGGTATCCCTGTCCTTACCATATTCCAGGCCCAGATCAGCTCGGCATTCATGCCCGTCCTATCCACCGAGTCGCCGCAGTCAGCGACCTGGCAGGCCGCGATGGACACTGCTGCTGCGTACGTCGTCTCTGGACTGGTGGCGGACGACCGTGTCGAGCTGGTGCGTGTCCTGCGACTGATTGCACCGCAGCCGCTCTTTGATCCCGAAGGTAATGCGGACGAGATTGCACAGGTCATGGTCGTATCGCGTCTGGCTGTGCTGCGCGCATGGGCGGTTATCTGCGCTCATGCCTGCCATAGCAGCGACCGCCAGCTGCTTGACATAATAAGACTACACGCTGACGTGCTATACACCGGCTGGCTAGATGCTGTTCGCGATGCAGCGGTTTTGGATATGGATCCCGTCGACGTGTATGAGGAGCTGGATCTCCTACTGAAGCGCGCACAAAAGAACCCGTGGCAGACCGACATTGGCATTGGCCTGGCTCTTGGCCTCGAGTCGCCGTATGTGGATATGCTGCGTGCCCCATTGAAGCGCTGGTACCAGCACTGTCTGCCACGACTTATCGATACGCTGTCCCTTGTTGTTGACAGTGATTCCATGGCTGACGCACTCAAAAAGCGCTCCGACTACAAACCGGCGCTGCTTGTTCTGGGCTCGTCGCTGCAGATGTTAGGTAGTCGTCACCGACCAGCCGGGCCTGTATACATTGCGGCAGACTCGCTTCCAGTCCATGAGATTGTCACAAAGCTCACCGGCGCACTCGATCTTGACGAGCTGACCGCTACTGCAGCCAGCCCTGGCGTGCCGCAGTCCCTGCTACTGATTATCCGCAGGCTGCTCGATGGAGGTGAGGAATACGGCCTGGCCGACGCATTTGTGCCCAAGGTAGCCAATGGGTCGCTATGGCTGGCAAACGAGGTGTGGATGCGCGCTGTTGGCAATGTGCTAGGCAGAGTCGGTCTCGACCAAAATACCAGAGCAGCTGCGCTGGATGTGGCCAAAGCGCTTTTGTCGCTTCTTTCTCGGATCCAATCACCCCCGCTTCTTGCTCAGTGGCTGTTTGAATCCATTCCATCCACTTCCTCTGACCTAGTCGATGCTCTGGGTTTGACTGATGCTGGCCGCATGGTGCTGCGTGATATTATAGATACTATCCAACATGCACAGCGCAGCCCAGGGACCACTGCTGAGTGCCTTGACATGCTGTCTGTTGTGGCTAGCACAATATGCTCTCGCGACGAGTATTCTGTGGCTGCTCGAGCGCTTGTTACACTCTGGCTTGGTCTGTGGCGCCAGTCGATAGGTAACATGTGCTCATCTGGAGTTTCGGCTGCGGTGTACTTGTCTGACAGCCTTGCTGGCCTGGTTAGCAGAACCACGTCTCGGTCTCAGGTGACGTCCGAAGAATCCAAGGATCTCGTATCTGGCAACGACGGACCCGACACGCTGTGGGTCGGAGAGATGGTCAGCAGTGTGTTGCTCAGAATGTTGGGTGAGACTGACGAATGCTCTTTGTTTGTCCTCGTTATAGTTGCGAATTTCGTATCGTCAGATGCCCAATCTTTTGCACCGGCCGCCGTTCAAGCGCAGTTTGCATCTAGCTTCGTCAATCTGCTATCTCGCTCTGCCCCGTCAAGCGAGGATAAGCAAGCTCTGTATGGTGTATTTGCTGCGCTTGGCCGGTCTACCCAGCCGCTTTCAGTCATGACCCTGCTGGCGCGCGAGTCAATTCCAGTGCTTGCCCGCCTGGCCTATCGCCAGGATGAGCAGTCCGCCGGTGACCTCGATAATGTATTGGCTGCACTGACCATGTTTGCCACGAGCAAACGCTATTCAACCAGCGTGCAGGGTCAGGCGGACATGGCGATGGCTGCAGTGCTGATGCTCCTTCTCTCGATGCTTCCCGAAAGCAACTCTGCCGACACTGGGGGCAGACTAGAGCAGGTGCAGATCGCCGAGACGATCCTCGGCTTGGCAACTGCTGCGCCGACCTCGTTCAAGAGTATTTTGCTAAAACTCTCTGCATCGCAGCCCGAGGCCAAGAAGCGACTTGAATCCGCCATCCGGTCAAGGTCCACAGCTGCACCTGCGTCCTCCTCGGCCTCTACAGCCGCCGCCACAGAGCCAAACCCTGTCGAAGTTGTCGGCATTGAAGCCACAAAAACAATATCTCTAAAAAGCGACTTTAATATTTAAAGTTTTTTATTTAAAAAAATATTAAGCTATACCCTACCTTGTTTAAGAAGCTTGAGAAAGGCATCGCTATTTGGCTTGCGGCCGAGGAATCTTTCTAGACTGACCTGCCCATCTCGGCTACCACCAGGCAGCAGGATCTCATTTCGGTAGTCAATTCCGCTGGTCTTTAGATCGTCGAATCCATCCTTTGCAAACCGCGATTCATACATGTCCGCACTGTAAACTTTGGCCCACAGATATCCGTAGAAGCCAGCCGGATAGTACAGGACACTGTGTGTAAATGTAGCCACACGCCATGTCTCCTCTTCTTCGAGACTAAGCATGGTTATTTCTTCATACAGCTGGTTGAATAAGGAATTGATATCCTCAACAGTATCGTCTGAGCTGTGTATGGCCATGTCATACAGTGCAAGATGTATTGCGCCTAGAAGGGACAGGTGTGCAAAGTCATTCCTAGCTGCTAGCATCTGTTGGATAATTTCGGGCGAAAGATGGTCTCTGTTAAGGTAATGCAAAGATATCTCCATCAGGACTGCTGGCTCGAATGCCAGCAACTCTGTCAACTGCGATGGTGCCTCAACAAAATCTCTCTCCACCTTTGTACCATGAAACCTAGACCATTTTGTTTGTGAGCAGATGTTGTGGATTGCATGGCCAAGCTCATGGAACAGCATCATAATGTTGTGATGTGTCAAAAGTGATGGTGTAGATAATGTTGGAGGTTGAACATTGGCTACAATTGCAGCTACTGGATACTGACGAGTGCCATCTGAGCGAGCATATCCCTCACGAAGTGTCCATGTTGCAGCATGATTGTATTTGCTTGGACGTGGGAAGAGATCAAGGTATAGATGACCTAGGAATTCAAAGCCCCCTATTCCATCCCAAACTTCATATACTAGCACATCGGGATGCCAGACTGAACTACCATTTATCTTGGTAAAGTTTAGCCCAAACATGTTTTCAAGAACTCTAAGCATATTTGGTATGGTATAGTCCACAGGGAAATAGTGGTTTATCTCACTATCAGTAAAGTTGTATCTTTCTTTTACAACAATGTTTGAATAGTATTCCTTGTCGTAACTGTAAATCTTTAAATTGGTTTTATCATGATTTAATAAATCATTTCTTTTGGCATTGTAGATATCATTGAGCTCAGCTCTTGCACTCTCTGCGACATCTGAATGCAGACCGTTTTCAAACTCTAAAACATTTGCTGGTGTCTTTGCAATTTTAGAGTCAAGGATAAACTCAGCAAATCTCTTGTACCCCAAAAGCTGTGCTTGCTGTCGGCGAAGCTCAGCAATTTCCTGAGCAATAACAATATTTTCAGTGCACATTTGCTTGCTTTTAATAGACAACCTGCGACGTGTCTCGCTATTCTGGGCATACTTGTACACTGGTGCATCATCGGGAGTTTTGGATCTGACAATATACTTTTTTATGCCTTCTATTACTTCAGTATTTCGATTTTCAAAAAAACTATCCGGAAGACCCTCAAGCTCACTACGAGTAAATGAAACATAGCTGGCATCCTCATTAACATTTGTACTGAAAACATTTATTTTTTCAGAAATAAGCTTGTTGATTGAAGCTAAGCATTTGCGATCATCATTTGATAGCTCCATTCCATTTATCTTCATCTCATGAACCATCTGTTCTACCACTCTGTAATCTTCAGGGTCAAGTTGCTCCATTTCAGTTTTATTAGCAAACACTGCGATAATTGCATCATAAAGATCCTCGTGAGTATTTAAATCGACATACAATTCCTACACTTATACAATGTTGTTCAGTATAACCAACTTCAGCGATAATAAATAAAACATTAATTTATAATACTTACATAAAGTCTTTGGTCAGCATGAGCACTTGCTTCACGAATACTTTTACTGGGACTAACATCTTTTAAAAAGGTGACAATGCCAATTTCCTCTGATAATTGATTCTCAAGCTCAGCAAGTGGAATAATAGCATTTTTAAAGGTTGGGTTGGTTAGAGAAGCAACCATTTCACAGACCACATTTGATTGCAGTATAATTCTAGCTACAGTATTTTCTATATCCTCAACAGTGACATCAAAGCTCAGTGGCTTATGCTTAGCTAATCCCTGATAATGATGAGGTAAGACAAGTGAATACTCATGCCTATATTCAGAATATATGTGTGGGTAGAAATATGCTACCAGTACAGCAGGCACAACTAGATAAAATATAAACCTGCAAGAGAAAACCATGAAATATTATAATAAAAAATGATAATAAAGAAAAGGTGTTCTCATGTAGAAGCTTGTGATGGCTTTCTTGACATAGTAGATGAGTTTTAAAAAACAATGAATTTATATTAATTTGTTTATATAAAGCTCAGTAAATTAAAAGAGTGCCAATCGACATTGCTTAAAAAAAGTACAACTTGGTCTTTGTGTAAATATCAAAGGCTGCTGAATTTTGCTAGATATTGTGCACTATAATTTTTTAATTTAAAATATTGTTTAAATTCCCACTTTATAAACAAAGAGGGCAATATTAGAATTAATATAAAAATGTAAACGGAAATCTTAATAACACTTATTTTTTAAAGCACTACTTGTTTGTCTTAATTTTATAAAGAGAATATTGTTTGTTATTTTTTTTACGGCCTTGCTACTTATAAATAAATATATTTATATTTCTACTATCCCTTCATTTAAATATTTTATTTTTCTTGTTGCACCGTAAAAAAAATATAAAAATAGCAAAAAACATATAATTGTAAAAATAATATTACAAGGTATGGGGTATAATATTTACATAAGGTATATTAAAGTAGCCAAAGATATTTTAAAAGACAAATATACTGATGTCTCTTTTATTAATGCAGCAGCGGAGCTATTATATACTTACCATATCCCAAAATATAAAAGTTATATATATATATACTGGGATTAATTATGATAACAATGAGGATTTAATTGTACTGAGAAATACTCTTTTGCATATGTGTAAGCATGAGCAAAAAGTTAAAACAATATTAAAAATGCTTGAATATGTATTCTCTGTTGGAGGCACTGTCACTAAAACTACAGATTACTTATCTATATTGACAGCAGCAGATAGCTATAAAAATGATGGTGCATTTTATAGTTTTGAGAATTTTATGGAAGATTATTATATATTTACATTTAAAGATAACAACCTACTAGAAATCGAAAGAAGTTCATATAAAAATATATTTAATTCTATATCTTTTGATTTATACGATAATTCGTATGATGCATCTTTTTATGATTACACACACAACCTATTAACCAAAAAAGATGCTTATTTATATAGAGAACATTATAAATGGATTTGTAATACTCCTTTGTGTAAGAAAATTACAGAAATATCTGAAAAATGCATTGATGAAATAACTAAATTTATAATTGGTGATGTAATTATCATACGAATTATTATAACCACTTTTATAACTATAATTTCAAAATTCATCAATTTAATACATAAGCAAAAACAAAGTGATACATTTGAGCTAGATTTAACAATTGGGCTGATTGTATGGGAAAATGCTGAAAAATATAAATTAAATGTGCAAACGTTCCAGGGATATTAGATGCTACTGCAAAACGCTGCTTGAATTTTCTACATTTACTCAATATATGAACAAAACTAATATATATTACAAAAATACTGCTTACCAACATGGTAATAATGTGAGCAGACCCAATGGTCAAGACTATTGAATGTTTTTGGTCAAAGTTTCACTAAACAAATTAACACGGTAGTCTTAACAGATGATAGGCTACAATAATCAGAGTAATTTCTAGGACTGATATAATTAGCCAGGGCATGGCAGAGTAGAACAACAATTAAATAAAATGATTTTCAACATCCGGTCCATATTTCTTCATTTAAGTTAATATTATTGATAAGCATTTTGTATATTAATGCACGGTTTTTGTACTGACTTGGTTGGCAAGGGCTCTGGCACAGACCAACAATGTGGGCGTCTCAAGGCTCAATGTATGGATGCTTCTAAGAATGAGCATCATTCAGTATCGAAAATAGAAGTGGCTAAACAGATGGAACTGCTGCTTATCTAAGCTGATAGTGCATAATAATGTAATTTTGTAGTCTCACACTGTTGTGGGGTTAATTTGTTGTAAGCATTTAAACATTGTGATGGCCAGGAGGTATGTTGGTAGAATGTTGTTAATAATTCTTACTTGAGTTTAGCAGCAGTTACTGCCAGATGGGGATTGAGTGTATTTTTTCTTACAAATCTAATAATCGCCATATCTCATACATTTTCCAATCTTGTATGCCTTAACATGCTTACTAGCTTTGTTCACTACCAATATTTTCCAATTTTTAATGTTCCTGTATTGTCATGTGAGAACTTAATAACAATTCTAGTATTTTTCTTTATTTTAAGAGTATATGCTGTATTCTATATAAAAAATCATAAAGCTCAAAAAGCCCAATTGAGGGCAGCAGTGGCTGTTTTGTGGCTATTGGAATATTTAATAAATTGTTATTGATAGGGAATAAAAAGTAGTCAACTGCAATGTCGCTGTTATGTTTCGAATCCAGCTTATTTCCAAAGAGACATGTGGCTGCTGAGGTGTTTCAGCTACTCCATCCCCATATGCAGTGAGAAGCACTTTCTAGTCATTCCACTGTACAATATGTGTATTCAGAGCATTCAGGACTTGGCATAATTTACAGACATAAAAGGGAATAACCCTAGATAACAGAGGGTTTTCTTAACAAACATTTGAATTCCACACAATATGTCTTGGTTTTTCCCCTGCCTACATTATGTTGCATATTAAGCAATTAGTGTTGACATCCAACTTGCATATTTCCAAATACTTCTTACATTGGTGTTTCAATATTTGTTTTATTTAGTCTCTGACCTCTGCATTTGCAAAACAATTGTCACTAGCCTGATTTTCATGACTGCTATGCATACATTAATAAAACGTTAACCACACAATTTTTTGTGTAGTTACATAAGTATCCTACAAATTAATTTATTTTTGCTTAATTTATATTATATAATAAAATTAATACATTTGTACATTATATAAAAGATGCCAACTCGCTGTAGAAATAGTAGGGAAACAATGTATCATTATATAATAATATTAATATAAACTTACAAGGACAAATTTATTATATTATGTTACAACTTTATTAAATTATATTGTTTTATAAGTAGCCGAGACATTTTATATTTTGGTTGGTTTATTTTTTCTTTTTTAAAAATGCTTGTACCTGCAACTACTAATAGATATACAATGTATTTTATAATAGTATGAACAAGGATTTAAAAATATGGTATCTAAATATTGCATCAGAGTATACGCTTGAGAAATATGACAACAAAGATTTAGGCTTAGCAGCAGCATACTATCTTTGTGAATACGATTTCGAAACTATGTACAGCTATATTAAAAACTGCTATAGATGGAATGATGAAGAGTCAAAAGAAGGTCTGGGTAGACATTTTAATCATATGTGTAATAGTAACCCTGAAACTATGGTAGGACTAAATATTTTAACATATTTATATTCTATCCCTGATATAAAATTTTTAATTAAAGATTTTAAGCTAGTAGTATCAGCAGCTAATAGAAATAAAAACAAAGCGAATAGTACTTTATTTAATGGTGTCTGCAATCAAATTGAGTTTGTGTTTGCAGATGGTTATCTAACTGAAATAAATGATAGCCCATACTCTACTTTCTATATAATGAAATATAGCAATGATGCGTCAGATATCATTTTAGGTAATGATAATAATAATTACACTGACATGATTAGACATACTCCGCTTTATAAATTAATTAGTGACGAATTCTACAGACTCGGTAATGAACAAAACCATACCATGTTTACAGAAGAATCAGAGTCAAAGGTTATTATAATAAATTATTTTAAAACTATATGGTATCATATTGATATATTGCTAAGAAGAGATAAATTACATATGCTTATGCTATCTAAACTGATAAGGCATTATCTAATTATATGTGTTGAAAGATGCTTGAAGAGTAGCAATATTGAATCAATTAATACTACTGGCCTGAATAGTCCCACCTTCATCAATTGTCTCTTGATGCCGTAAATCATGACAAAGCGGTATATAGTTAATTTTAGTAATAAGAAATTTGTATGGTGGATATTTGTAGAACAAAAGTCTATAATATTTGAAAGTATGATTAGCAATTGCGTTAAAATACGACCATGTGGATGCATGGTCTATGGTTTCAACATTTTAAAAGACATTGTTTTGCATGCATCGGCTCAGATTGAGCAGAGCAGCAGCTACGACTGACATGAGAAAAATGTAACTCTCAGCAGCCAATGTCTTGGATGTTCTGTAATGTTCGTGTATTTGTGTTGTTGTATTTGGGGGTTAGAGCTGTCAGAATGTGCGACCGTCCTCGCTGAGCCGCGCACTTGAATCCCGCGGCTGCACTAAAAGGCAGGGTCGCGGGGGCGCAGCCAGCAAGATCATCGACAGACGCCGTTAAAACGTCCGAACACCTCCCTTTACAGACGGCGCACTATATCTCATCTTCCAGCTTTGTTTGTGTGTCTCTTTTCGGTGAAAAAGAAACTAGAAATTGACTGTATACATGATCCTGTAAAGTACAGTCGGTTAAGGAATCACATCTGGGAAATGGCGGCACCAAATCCCGGATATATACCCGGACAGATCAGGAATGAGATATCTGGGCTTGTGGGATCGAGAGTACATAAATACACGTGATTAAATGAGAGATAAAATGATGTTGGTGGCCTGACTGCCCATGTCGTCTTTCTTCACCCCCTTTTCAGCTGTGTACATATCAACCTACAATTCAAATTAGCCACTCTTTTTTTCGAATGAGCTCGACGATCGTCTACTCGGCGTACGAGACCGAGGCCGACCTTCTGCCAGCAATAAAGCTGATCGAATGCGACCTGTCCGAACCCTACTCGATCTACACGTACCGGTTCTTCGTGCACCAATGGCCGCAGCTCTGCACACTGGCGCACAGCGTCGACCAGGCCACAGGGCTGAGCACCTGCGTGGGCGTGATAATCTGCAAGCTGGAGCCGCACCGGCGGCGGATGATGGACACGCACTTTGACGACGACAAGACGAGCCTGATGCGCGGGTACATCGGCATGGTGGCCGTGGACAAGACGCACCGCAAGCAGGGCATCGGGCGGGCGCTGGTCGTCCGGGCTATCGATGCCATGCGGCGGTGCGGCGCCGACGAGGTGACGCTGGAGGCCGAGGTCGAGAACAGGGGCGCGCTGGCCATGTACGAGTCCCTGGGGTTCATCCGCGAGAAGCGGCTGTTCCGCTACTACATCAGCGGCGTCGACGCGTACCGGCTCAAGCTGTGGCTGTAATGGCTTGAACGAGGGCGTGCTTGATTAGATTCTAGATGTGTGCTGTTAATAATTAAAAAGGGTTGTTTTAGAGGGTGAGCAGCCAGCGGCGCGCGTTGATGAACAGGCGTGCCCAGGGCCCGTGCGGCCAGGCGGCCATGTGGTCGGCCGGCATGAACGAGTTGGCCTCGGTGCGCACGACGCGCTCGGGGTGCGGCATGATGGCGAGCACGCGGCCGTCGGCGGTGGTGACGGCGGCCAGGTTGAGGTCGGCGCCGTTGGGGTTCATCGGGTAGGCGATGCGCTCGTCGCCGGTCGTGTACGTGGTGCGGTCGACGTACTTGACGGCGGCCAGGCCCTCGGCGACAAAGCGCGCGCGCGTGGCGTCGTCGGCAAACTGCGCCCTGCCCTCGCCGTGCGCGACGACAATGGGCAGCCTCGAGCCGACCATGTCGGCGAAGAAGACCCGAGCGGCGTCGCCGCGCGCCACGGGCTCGACCATGACGACGCGGCCCTCGTACTGGTCGCTCTCGTTGGCCACAAAGTGCGGCCAGCTCTGCGTGCCCGGGATGATGTCGCGCAGGTTCGAGAGCATCTGGCAGCCGGTGCACCCGCCCAGCGCGAACGTGTCGCTGCGCGCGAAGAAGGCGGCGAACTGCGCGCGCACCGGCGGCGACAGCAGGATCGACTTGGCCCAGCCGGCGCCGGCGCCCAGCACGTCGCCGTACGAGAAGCCGCCGACGGCCGCCAGCCCGGCAAAGTCGGCCAGCGACACGGCGCCGCCGAACACGTCGGTCATGTGCACGTCGACGGCGTCGAAGCCGGCCTGGTGCAGCGCGTACGCCATCTCGGCGTGCGAGTTGACGCCCTGCTCGCGCAGCA
>JANBOJ010000205.1:0-30245 GCA_027574685.1 Coemansia erecta
TCGGGCGCCTTCTCTGACGTGATTGCTGAGCTCGAGAAGAACAACGTCAGCCCAGACGCCGAAGATGACGAGCAGAGCCCTAAGAGCACTAGCGACAATGCTGCTGAAACAAGCGGTCAACTAAAGACCGAAGACTCATATAACGACGAGCGCCTGCGCCTGCTTGCCGAGCAGAAGGATCTGAATACAAGTATAGACGCTGTAGCAATCCAGGGCATGCTTGTAGAGGACGAGGAACGCAAGGTTGGCATGGCTGGTTTGGAAACGTGGCAAATTTATCTGGCAGCCTGTGGTGGCACATGGTTCTGGGTGGCATTCCTGCTTCTCGATGTGATTGCATATATGTTCCCAGTTATCCAAGACCACTGGGTACGCATGTGGGTAGCAGCGAGCAAGCACAATAGTCAGCAACATTCTGCAGCGACTTGGCTTGGCATGTATATTGTTATTGGCCTGGTTGGCGCGGTATTTGGTGCAACGCAGTCGGCACTGGCTCATACAGGCGGAATACGCGCATCTTCGCTACTGCATGCAAGATTACTCCGGTCTGTAACTCATGCTCAGTCACGCTTTTTCGACTCTACACCACTTGGTCGCATTCTAAGTCGCTTTTCGGGAGATATGGAAACAGTTGGCGATGTCTGTATGGACGCAATTGGATGGCTAACTAGCGACATTGTTGCAATTCTGCGGGTCTTTACTATTGTCGGGTTTATGTCTTCGCATCTTTTTGCAGTTGCATGCGGAGTTGCCTTGTTCTACGTGTACATTGGTCACTTCTATCTATGCGCCTCGCGTGAGATCAAACGGCTAGATTCCAATGGCTGGGCTCCGCTTCTGTCGCTGTTCAGTGAGCTTACTGCCGGTAGTTCATCCATCAGGGCATTCTCGTTCACCGGGCATTACACCAAAGAGGCGTTTAATCGGCTTTCTGTTCAGTCAACGGCTAGCTATAGTGTCTGGGCCAGCTATCGCTGGCTTTCAGTGCGTGTGGATGCCTCGAGTGCAATAATCGCATTTGGAACAGCGTTGTTTATTTTAGCCAACCGTAAATGGATTGATCCCGGTCTGGCTGGCTTTGTCATGTCGTATGCGCTTTCATTCCCACAGAGGGTTGCATGGGCTATTCTTAACTGTGGAATCAACGAGCAGAATATAACCGCAGTCGAGCGCATATCTCAATACTTCAAAGTCGACCAGGAAGCCGTGCTGCACTCGCTGCCCGGTAACGAGCCTCCAACGAACTGGCCGTCGTCGGGTGAAACGGTTATTGAGGATTTGGTTGTCGAATATGTGCCTGACACACCGGTTCTTCATGGCATATCGCTGCGCGCAAGGCATGGCGAGAAGATTGGCGTTGTCGGCCGAACGGGCGCCGGTAAGAGCACGCTGTCATTGGCATTGATGCGGTTTATTGAGGCTAAGAGCGGTCGTGTCCTGCTTGACGGCGTCGACATCTCACAGATTGGACTGGAAGAGCTGCGTCGAAATGTCACAATCATTCCTCAGGACCCCGTTCTATTTAACGGCACGATTAGGTTCAACCTTGATCCGTTCGATGAGTACTCCGACGAATATCTCTGGAAGGTGCTTGGAATGACATACTTAACAGTTGATAACAGACAGGACGAATTGCCCTCCGTCTCGGATAGTGCGCATAGCAAGGAGCAAGCTTACGAATCCAAGCATATGGCAGGTATTTTCAACAGCCTGAACAACGAAATCAAGGAAAACGGACAAAACCTGTCGCTTGGCCAGCGCCAGCTTGTGGCTCTGGCTCGGGCGCTGATTCGTTGCTCGCGACTGGTTATCATGGACGAGGCTACAGCATCCGTGGACTTTGACACTGACAGCCGTATTCAGCGCACGATTCGTGGATCCGAGTTTACCAACTCGACTCTGTTCTGCGTCGCCCACCGTTTGCGCACCATCATCGACTACGACCGCGTTCTGGTTCTGGACAAGGGCAAGGTCGTCGAGTTTGACACGCCATCAAACCTGTTGCAGAAATCTGACGGTATCTTTAAGGGCATGTGCGAGCAGTCTGGTGAATATGACCAACTGGTTAAACTTGCGAGTGCACACACATAGCAGTCTGCTATATCGTGCTTCACTTTGTTAATTAATTCATGTTTTTATCGAAAGTGCTGCTTTGGAACGAGACTTCTGTCACCTCTGTGTAAGAAATCGGGGTTCTAAAAATATTTCTTTGAGGTGCAAAGCTTCCAGTCATTGCACAGTTCCACAAAGCCGTTTCCATTTGCAAGCAGAGCAAATCGTTGAAAAAAAATGCACAAAAGCTGAATTTTTGCTTTACCCTTCTTTTTCTGCTCTCTGGTCTTTATTTTTAAAAATTATAGTTTTCTTATTAGTTTTTGCAGAAAAATCCACTATTCATTAGAGAGGTAAGAAGTCCGACAAATTTAAAGATTACACGCAACTAGAATATCTTGCGTGTGCATTTACTAATACATTAATAATATCTGTTGACTATTATGTTAGAATGTTTTCTGCCAACAACAAACGACTGGCTGTTGGCAGCATGTGCTTGGTCGTAGTTGCCTATTGTCTGTTTTTCTTACTGACGAATAACGAGCCCGGCGGCAGTGCCAAAGCCTGGGCTCTACACGAACATCAGCTTTTTCTTGAATTCTTTGGGATAGTCCTTTTGCAAGTCGCAACTGGGCTTGGTCTACTGGCTGTTGCGGCAACTGTCCTTCTTCAGCTCTTTAGCCCCAGACTCGACATTCGCATTTTATCTGTTGGGAATTGCCGCAAACCGATACGCTGTCCACAGTCTGGTTCTGTAAAGATAGTTGACAATCGTACCTCGGTGGGAGTGGTAGCTCTAGCAGTTTCTGCCATTCAGTCAGTTTTAGCGCTTGTCTGGGCAGTCTGGGGTAATGAGGTGCCAAACCCTCTTCCAACTGCACTCGTGCAGGCCTCGGTCGCTGTGTTTGCCATGCTGCTCATGTTCTATATCCGATTTATTCGCAGCAACCACTATCTGTATTTCGGAATTTTCCCTTGGGTTGTGCATGCACTGGTCTCTCTGCAGTGCTTTGTCTGCATGCTAGAGATGTACCTCATGTTTTTTGCCCCACACCATAAAGGTGAGCCTATGTTTGGCAAACGCGCATCGCTAGACTCGAACTGTCTAACCGGCTCGACGATTGTCAGTGTGCTTCTTATATTCTGTCTGTCGACTATTCAGAATCGACCCTACTTTATTAGACCCCTATACAGCGACAGCCCTGATGCCGTTCCTGCCAGTGCATATTCAGAGCTATGTTCCAATGATAACAACAGCGACCTGACTCCATTGGCACCACCGCGTACAGTTGACCCTGCCGATCTTGTCGATACACCCGAATTCAGCTCATCTTGGTTTAGCCGCATGTATTTTGTTTGGGCCAGCAGTCTTCTCGAGAAGGGTGTTAACCGCCAGCTTTCAGACACTGACCTCTTCAATCTCGACTATAGAGATATGCCGGCCCACGTGTGGCAAAGGTTCCAGAAGCACCGCAGAAATGGGAGATCGCTTATAACCACTCTTCTGATTACATTCACACCCGAATTCACCATCCACGGCATTCTTTCGATTGCAGATACGCTTCTAAAGTTTTCCGGGCCGTTTTTCATTCAGCGGATTCTCAGGTCGATTGATATCCTAGGCAGCAAATCTGACTTTGGTAAATCTGCGCGTTCGAGAAGTGCATACCTCGATGCATTCGGCCTTCTGTTCTTTAGTCTACTAGCCACTGTAGCATCGCACAAAACTATCTGGATTGGTCGCCAGATTGGAGTCAGACTAAAGTGCCTTTTAGTCAGTGAGCTCTCTGCAAAGTCCCTGCGTCGCTGCAGCAAAGGCTCATGGGAGGAGCAGGATGGCGGCGACAAAAAGAATATGGCGCAGACCACTGCAGCTACAGATGGCAAGATCATGAATCTACTGACGGCTGATTTCAACCGCATTCTCGATGCGTCGTCGTATCTAAACAACCTCTACTCGTTGCCTGTCAAGCTCATTTTTGGAATCTGGTACATGTACGCGCTTCTCGGGCCATCAGCATTAGTCGGCTTGACAATCTACGCCCTATTTGTTCCATTTTCGAGACTCTTGTTTAGACGCTTCTCCAAGATCAAGAACAAACTGGCATCCCTGAGCGATGAGCGCGTTACTGTTATTACCGAGCTGCTTCAGGGTATCAAGGCAGTCAAGCTTTTTGGATGGGAGTCTCGGTTCCTTGAGCGCGTCGACAAAAGCAGAGAAATTCAGCTGGCCTACATGTGGAAGATGATGATGGCTTGGGTGAGAGTTGAGATTGTATCCATGCTGGCGCCGATACTGATTCTGGTATCAATTTTTATTGTATATGTGGCTGTCGGTGGCAATCGTCTGACCGCCGAGGTTGCATTTACCTCGATTTCGGTGTTCAATCTCATCCGCTCGGCATTTGAGCGCATTCCCACTTTTTTCAACTCCAACATTAGCGGATATGTGTCGTTGAAGCGGATTGACGAGTATCTCCAGCAGGCGGAAGTCCAGTGTCTTGAGGACCGCGTTAACCTTAGTACCAGACGCGACACTCTAGATGTCGGGTTTGAAAATGCAGTGCTGGACTGGAGCATCAGCCAGACGAATTCAAAGGTTGTACTCAGTGAGCAGACGCCGCTGCTTAATGGCCAATCTCGCTCCAATAGAGATCTGACATCATCCTTTGTTCTAAGGGACATCAATGTACGCTTCCCTTCAGGCGGACTGTCGCTAGTTGCTGGTCCAACCGGCTCTGGCAAAACCTCTCTGCTGTCTGCGTTGATTGGCGAGATGAACCTTACTCGTGGTCATATTTTGCTACCGACAGCTCGGGGCGAAAGTCTGACTGGAAATGAGCTTGCAGTTGCTGGCATTGCATATGTGGCTCAGGAGGCGTGGCTGCGCAATGCCACTATCCGGGAGAACATTCTGTTCGGCGAGCCGTACGACCAGCAGAGATATGAGGAGGTTCTTTGGATGTGTGCTCTTAAGCCCGATCTGCGTATACTGATTGCTGGTGATATGACCGAGATCGGCGAGCGTGGTATAACTCTTTCAGGTGGTCAGAAGCAGCGTGTTGCGCTGGCACGTGCGGTGTATTCGAGTCGCCGCATTCTGCTTATCGATGACTGTCTGTCCGCCGTTGATGCTCCAACAGCCAGACATATCTTAACCGAGTGCCTTGTTGGCAGGTCGCCACTGATGCAAGGGCGCACACGTGTGCTGGTAACCCACCACGTATCACTCTGTCTACCATTTGCACAGCATCTTGTTATGCTTCACGAGGGAAAGATTGTTATTCAAGGAACTCCTAGCGAGTTAACGGCACAGGGCGGGATCAGCAATGCAATTGCTGAACTTGAGAAGCAGCATGCTGGCACGGACGACGACGATAAAATGTCTGAGTATACCATCGTGGAGCGCAACCTAAAGACTGAGGATGTGCACAATGACGAGCGGCGGCGTGCATTTGTCGACCAGCATGGACTGAGCATAAGCATGGACCTGTCAGCTGTCCAGGCCCAGCTGTTCAAGGATGAGGAGCGCGAGGAAGGCTACGTCAAGCTTGAGACCTGGTCGATGTATCTCACTGCCTGTGGTGGCAAAAAGTACTGGATTTCCGCACTGATGTTCCTGGTTGGCTTCCAGCTGGTGACTATTTTCCAGGATTACTGGGTCCGTATCTGGGTCACTGCTAACGAAAAAGGCGACAACCATCACTCGGCTGCCTTCTGGATCGGTATCTATATGAGCATCGGTTTCGCCGGTGCACTATGGCAGCTGATTCAGCGAGCTTTCATATACAGAGGCACTATCAATGCATGTAGAAGGATCCATGCTCGCCTGATTAGATCTGTTCTACGTGCAACACCCCGGTTCTTTGACTCAACTCCTCTGGGACGTATCATCAACAGGTTCTCGCGAGACATGCAGGTAATCGACGAGAAGGTTATCAATTCTTTCCTTGAGTGGATGATGAATACGCTGGGAATGCTTAGCATATTTGCTATCCTCAGTCTGGTTACGCCCCTGTTTACCACGGTTGCTCTCCTTGTGTCTCTTGTCTACATTACGCTGACGAGGTACTATCTCAGCACTTCGCGCGAGCTTATGCGTCTAGGCTCCAATGGCATGTCGCCGCTTTTATCTCTATTCAGTGAAATTATCCAGGGTGTCTCGACAGTTCGCGCATTTGGCGCTAGTCAGACATATATCAAGGAAGCGCTAAACCTAATAACCACCAACAACCGTGCATCCTACATGCTCGGAGCAACCCAGCGGTGGCTGGCACTGCGGGTTGAGGCTGCTGGTGCATTCGTTTCGTTTGCGTGTGCGGTGCTTTTGCTACGCAACCTTGACTGGATTGACTCTGGGCTTGCTGGATTCATGCTGTCATACTCTCTTACCTGCTCCGACCGTATGCTCTGGGCTATCCGGAACCATGGCTCAAACGAGCTTAATCTGACTGCGGTCGAGCGCATATCACAGTATCTGAATATTGAGCAGGAGAATGTTCTGCACTCGCTGCCTGGCCGCGAACCTCCAAGATACTGGCCGTCGTCGGGTGAGACACTAATCGAAGATCTAGTTGTCGAGTATGTGCCCGGTACTCCAGTTCTCCATGGCATTTCGCTGTACGCAAAGCATGGCGAGAAGATTGGCGTTGTTGGTCGAACTGGCGCTGGCAAGAGCACACTATCTCTCGCGTTTATGCGGTTTATCGAGGCAAGAAGCGGGCGAATTGTGCTTGACGGCGTCGACATCTCGCAGATCGGACTGGAAGAGCTGCGTCGCAATGTCACAATCATTCCTCAAGACCCGGTTCTGTTTAACGGCACGATTAGGTTCAACCTTGATCCGTTCGATGAGTACCCCGACGAGCTGGTTTGGGATGCGCTTAAGCGTGCATATCTAGTAAACGAGAACAGCAGCGTCAACAGCAGGGAGGCGACCGCTCAGCCAGAGCGCATGACGGGAATTTTTAACAGCCTGAACAATGAGATCAAGGAAAACGGACAGAACCTGTCTCTTGGCCAGCGCCAGCTTGTTGCCCTGGCTCGGGCGCTGATTCGTCGCTCGCGGCTGATTGTCATGGACGAGGCTACAGCATCCGTGGACTTTGACACTGACAGCCGTATCCAGCGCACGATTCGTGGATCCGAGTTTGCCAACTCGACCCTGTTCTGCGTCGCCCATCGTCTGCGTACAATTATTGACTACGATCGCGTTCTGGTTCTGGATAATGGCAAGGTCGCCGAGTTTGACACGCCGTCAAACCTGCTACGGAGACCCGATGGAATCTTTAGGATCATGTGCGAGCAGTCTGGTGAATATGACCAGTTGGTCAAGCTCTCACGCAATTACCACCGATAGAATAGAGACCATGTGCTATTTTAAATACTATTCTTTTGTTGTCCTACTAACATGCTGATACTTGACATCCGCTACCATTGTTACAATCTCTGAGACGCAGTCGCTTTTCCGCTCATCAGAGCTCCGGCTGCTGTTTGAAATATTGTCCAGCGTCCAGTCATTAGACTCGGGGATGCGGCGAACAACAAAGTACATGCAAAACAGCGAGACAAACGTCAGCGATATGGCCGCATACATAGGAATGTCTTTTGTGTGGCTGTTGCGTCTTGCATGGATTTCCAGCTGAGACCCGATAAGTCCGCCGGCAGCCATGGCGCTGTGGTATGTGCCGACAAACCGAGCGCTAGATTTGAGGTCGTTTGTCAGCGTTCCCATGATCCAGTACCCGAACAGCTCGATAAAGCTTGACGCGGTTCCTGCAAAGAAGTACGAGGTCAACATAAGAGCATGCCGCTCCTTGAGCACCTCGGCCATCATGTACTCTGAAATCTTTGCCGGGGACCAGCTTGCATCGACTCCCGACGTGTCAAACTTTGTAAGCATTATAGCCGCTGTAATGCTGACTGACGCAATAAAGAACACGGTAAGCATCCCTAGTCCAATAAATCCACGTATCCGCCTTCCAGTCCACTGAGCGTCGAGCATCTGGCTCATAAACACAATAAACAGTTTACCCGCATCGTACAGAACAATAGTCTCGATGTTTGGGAATTCGACGCCGGCAGTACCAAACAGAAACGGATACGAGAACATGTAGGGAATCAGGAGCAGCATGTACCTGTTAGCGAACAGCTTGGCCGTTTGGCAGATTTCGGTACTGAGGTTTGTCTCGGGGGTTGTCAGATATACACCGTCGTCGCGAACCACGCTTTCGGATGGCGCGATAGTCAGGGTCAGGGCTGGCGCCAGGCATGCGATGCAGAGATAGGCGATTGCGCCGGCGAATCGCTCGCTCTGGTCGTCGTGGCTCTGGATGGCAACAATGTCGCCCATTGTCGCTGACAGATACTCGAGCATCATAAAAGCGGCCAGCGCCCTTGCCTTCCATGTCTCCTTTGGATACGCCAGAACAACAACCAGCGTGGCGACGCGTCCAGCGTCGTAGCCAAACACATCGATCAGCAGGGCGATGCCTTCAAACAGCGGATTGCCATACCGATATGAGACAATGATCGCGCTTGCATATACGACGTTTGTGAGCGAATAAAACAGGAAAATGTAGCGTACTCCGAGGAGATTTACTAGCAGTATCCCGAGGAATCCAGAGAGACATGCGATTATGCTGGTTGGGAGATGCCGGTCGTAGCTCTGGTTGACGTCGAATGGCGCTTTTTGCAGCAGGTAGTCATTGAGAAGCCGCCGGGTGGCTGTGGTTAGCAACAGTATGATTGCCACCAGTGCAAGCTGGATAGTCGGGCTGTTGTGTCGCATGAGCTAGGCAATAATTTACAACGTCTAAAGAATAATAATAAAAAAGAAAGGTTGAAGGGAGGACAGGCTGATACTGTTTTCTCTGGCACCCAGTGAAGATGGCAACCTCGCTTTCCTGACTCGAACGACAAAGTACCGCTGCTCCCCATTATCCCTTAGCGTCTGTACCCAGATTGTTCATGAAACAATATCTTGTATACACCAGAGTATCTTATTTCTTTAAATCCAGAGGGAGAAAAACAAACAAGCAAACAAAAAACACACACAACAAGGTAAAAGGTTGCTCTCTAGGACAATTGGTTTAACCGCAAGCGACCATGGTTTTCTCTTTAGAATAGCGCGGCAGCAACGCCGAGCGCCAGCGTAGCTGTGACCACGGGCAGGGCCACAACGAGGCGGGGCGAGCCGCTTGACGACGAGTCGCTGTCCGATGTATCGGAGGTATCCGACGAATCAGAGTCGTCCGACTGAGTTTCGGTAGAATCCGACTGCTCCTCAACGCTGGTGCTAGTCTTGGTGTCCGCCGCTGTATCGCTGTCAGTGTCGACCGAAGCTTCGGTAGCCGTATCCGTGTTATCCGCATTGTCAGTGTTCTCGGTGAGAGCTGTGTTCTGTGTCGCGTCGGTGGCAGGCGAGTTCTCCGAGTCGGCGGCCGTGAGGCTGTCAGATGTAGCTAGCGAGTCGGAGGGCAGGGAGGCGGCGGTGTCCTGTTCGGTGTCTAGCGCCGTGTCGGCGGTGATGTCGGTCACTGCGCTGGGGGCTGAGCTCTGCACATCGGCCTGGGCAGCAACGCCGAGTGGTCCGATGGACAGCATGAGCAGTGCAAGAGCCGAGGCTGAGACAGATTTCGAGACAAACATTGTATTCGTTAAAAAAAGGAGAGTATACGTTCAAGGAAACTGTGAAAAATGATAGTATATGCTTTCCACCTATGCTGCGAAGAGCCGCTCCCGCTTCTCTATCTTTTATACATTGCCCGTGCCAAACACATATGTTAATAGATAGCATATGTTTTCTGCACGCATAAATTGTTTGGACGATCAGTAGTATGCTCTGTGTTTTGTTCGACAAACAAATCACAGCAATGCCCATGCATGTGTATGTTAGGAGATATCGATGACGAATTTCGACCAAGGGTCAGGGTGTATCGTATGTCTGTTGTGTGTGTGTGTGTGGGGTGGGGGGGTCAGATGGGAGTTACCGGACGCATTAATCGTAACAAGATCGGTGAGCTGCGCCCTTTCGGATCATAGGACGGATCCAGCGAGCCCCATCAAGAGGCCTGCGGACCTGTCCAAATCTGGTATTCTCCGTTTCATCATATCGAGTTATAAAACTCGGTGAGATCTAAGGATTCCTCATCAAAAAGTAGCCGCAGCCAGGTCTGCATTTGTATTTAAGGCTGAACCCAGTCATATGACCGTCTGGGAATGGGCGCATGTCAGGTGACATTGTGGCGAGCCAATAGGGCTGCAGTGCAGATACCGTTGGGGCAGCGAAGCAGTGAAAAATTTTCACCTTCGAACCCCCTGGCTCCGTCGTCTGGAACCACAGAGAACAAATGGTCGCTTGAGGCAATAAAAGGAGGGCGAACGAATCAGATCAAAACGCCTGTACTCTGCACGTCACGGCATCTGTACTTTATACTCCACTTTCACTTCCCCCCCCTCGCCTTCCTTTCTGCTTTTGTACTGTACAATACACAAAATTCATCCTTTTCCTTTCTTTGTTTCACTTTTTTTCAAGTATATTTCTTAAATCCATCTACATTATTTGGTTTTCGATTGGGCAGATTAAATGAGCGTTTCTAGCGATGAGGTTCTAAACAGCGGCAAAGCAGGTCACGATGACCTGAGGGTTCTCTCGCCGAAGGACACAGAGTTCAGCGACGACGAGAATGAGTCGGGCAAGAAGAAGAAGTCCAAGAAGCCGTCCAAGAAGAAGGAGGCGGTCGTCGAGGACAGCTTTGGCGGGTTCGGCGACGAGCCCGACTTTGACGATGACACTGGCGAGAAGAAGGTCATTGAGAGCAAGATCCGTAAGTATTGAAGCGTTGTTTGGTGGTTGGGTTGTTTCTTTCTTGCATGCGTGGAATGTGATGATAGCGCCTTTCGGGGCTTTTTGGATTAAGCTGGACATTATATGCTGCTGCTCGTTTTGAGGAGACGGCGGTCCAGCGATGCCTTTTTATTATAGTCATAGTTACACTGATTCTCCGCGCTTATGCACAGACGAGATGGCCATGTTCTGGATGATGCGGCGTTTGTATTTGATGCATTTTGTTGCTAACTATTGTATGTCGAATCAAGCTTGTGGTTGTAGATATCCGTATTCAGCAGCGTAACGGCAAGAAGACGGTGACGACGATGGCGGGGCTTGACCCCAAGTTTGACTTCAAGAAGATGACCAAGTACTTTAGAACGACGTTCGGGTGCATCGGCAAGGTTGTTTCGGACGAGGAGCACGGCGAGATTATCCAGCTGTCGGGCGACCACCGCGCCAAGCTGAAGGAGTTCCTTGTGGGCGAGAAGATTGCGGCCAAGGGCGACATTGTCGTGCACGGCTTCTAACTATTATTTTTTTTCTTCTTACTGTATGTTTGTTTCATAGAGATGAACAATGTAAAGCGACTCTTCTTTTGTGTATAAGTGTCAGTGTGTCAGTGTACGTGGCTTGCGCGTCTAATTTCTCTGCGAGGGTTGTGCTGGCGGATCCTCCTGGACGCCACCTTCCCGCGCATCCTCGGGCAGCATGCTGCTGATGCTGCCAGGATGCCCAGAAAGCGCACGGCGCGCTCTTCAGGGAAGTTCCGAGGCGAACGTATAAATGGCCGCGGAGAAGGAAAGGTGCACATCTGGCAGCAACACCATTAGCATTCTCCACTTCACTTTTGATATCACCATATACTAAACAACAACATCTTGACCATGGCTACCGAGAATGACGCAGTAAAGTTCTTCCGCGAGCCAGCAGCGGGCGAGAAGATACGGTTTGCCAAGGACACCAAGAACCCAGGCCGCTTCGTGTTCACGATGCCGCAGCCGCCGTCGTTCAGCTCAGTCAAGGAGGAGCGGAAGCACCGGAAGCAGCGGCTAGTGGCGGCATTCCGGATATTCTCAAAGCTGGGCCTGGATGAGGGCATCGGCGGGCACCTGACGTGCCGGGACCCCGAGTACCCGGAGCTCTTCTGGGTCAACCCGTTCGGCCGCTCGTTCGGGTGCATTACCACGAGGGACCTTATCCTCGTGGACCACGAGGGCACGGTGGTCAAGGGTAGCAGTCCCCTGAACGCTGCGGCCTTCGTTATCCACTCCAAGATCCACAAGGCTCGGCCGGATGCCGTGGCGGCGTGCCATAGCCACTCGATGTACGGCAAAGCGTTCTCCTCGTTGGCGCAGGAGGTGCTGCCGATTACCCAGGATGCGTGCATGTTCTACCAGGACCACGCGGTGTTCCCAGGGTTCAACGGCGTGGTGGCGGACGAGGCCGAGGGCGAGAGAATGGCCGAGTGCCTTGGCCAGAACAAGGCGCTCATTCTGCAGAACCACGGGCTCCTGACAGTCGGCGGGTCCGTGGACGAGGCGGCCTTCTGGTTTATCGCCCTGGACCGCTCGTGCCAGGCGCAGCTCCTGGCCCAGGCCGCCGGCGTGCCCAAGTGCATATCGCACGAGGTTGCCCAGGATTCGCACAAGACTGTGGGGTCGGCGATCTCGGGCTGGTTCAACTTCCAGCCGTATTACGAGTTAATTACCAGGGAGCAGCAGGATATCTTGCTGGTTGATGAGGAGGATGGTGAGCTGGTGCTTTAGGCGGATGTGGGCTAAGGGCTGCAATGGCGAGCTCTTTGCGGCACCAGGTGCTGTGCTGGTGCGCGGTGCAGAAGTTGTAGCAGGGCGTGATGCGCGGCTCGTGCGAGCAGCGGCGCTTCATCGCGGCGTTTGTCGCCTGGGTGCACGTTGCTAGAAACAGTGCTGTGAGCAAAAGTGGAAGCGCGAGCGTGTGTCTGAGCATGACAAGGTCGATGTTAGCTACTATGCAGAATAGGGTGCGGTAGAAAGACGAATTGTACGCAGAGTTTCTGACTAGAGATTTCGATAATTTTTTTTTTAATTTGGCATGTTCACATAGCAGATGGAGGAGAGATTAAAAAAGTGGTAATATGTACGGTTAAATGAAAGGTTACTGCTCGGTCATCCAGAAGAGCACAGCGTCGACGGCGCCGCCCAGCATATGCAGCGACTGCACGATGGCCAGCCAGCCGAGCTGCCCACTTGCCGGGACGTTCTGGGCAAAGTGCAGGAAATACGGCCACGCGCGGCCCATGTTGTGCCCGTCGTCGGTCCAGCCGGCCGGCAGCTCCGAAAAGTCCGCGTCGCGCTTCCACAGCCGCCCACCAGCGCCATCCCGCGGCTTCTCGAACGCCTGGTAGTACACCAGCGTGGACACGAAGCAGTAGATGAGCGGCGGCAGCCAGAGCAGCATGTGGGCCAGCGGGTAGACGTAGAGCCTGGACATGCGCGGCGGATGCTCGGAGGCAACGTGCGAGTGCCGGTGGCCGCGGCATTTGGCCACGGCGTCGGCCCAGCGCCCGCCCTCTTCGAGCGCCACGGAGCCGCTGCTGCGGGCGGAGGAGCCGGGCTTCGAGGAGGCGGCCGTGGGGGGCCCGTCCTGGCGGATGCTGACGCGGTGGATGGCGTGCGGCGGGATGGCCGGCGGCTGGCCGAAGATGCGGTGGATCTTGGCGGCCAGCTGCTCGTCGTCGCGGGCCTTGGCGTCGGCCAGCCCGCGGTAGTGGTGGTTGTGGCGGGCGAGCGGGTCGACGTACTCGGTCATGATGAGCGTGTTGTCGTGGGCCACGTCGTCGGACGCTGTCGAGGCTGTGGCTGCCTGGGTGGCCGCCGGCCGGCTGAACACGCGGCTGCCCAGCCCCATGGCGTCCGACGACAGCACGGGCGCCGTATGCGACCTCCGCAGCGCAAACGTCGTGCTCTGCCTGCGGCTGCCGCGCGCCAACGGCCAGCCCGCCGCACGTGCGCCCAGCATCCCGGTGAGCGCCGAGTACCAGCGGCGCAGCCCGCCCTGCGCACCAGCGCTCCCCGCCGCCTCCTCCTGCTCCTCTTTGCAGTAGACAGCCTCGCCCGGGCAGTACACGCAGGCACCCGCTGCGCCCCTGCACTCGTGCGGGCTGCTGGCGATGCGGTCGAAGATGCTCTGGGCAATGGTCGGGCTGGGGATGTCGGTGGTGATGAAGCGGCGCACCAGGTTGCTGACAAACGAGCGGGTCAGCTGCACGTACGTGCGTGTCTGGCCGTTGGCCGCGTCGGACCCGGCCGAAGTGTCCGACACGTAGCTGTGCCGGGCATGCCGCGTGCCATACACGATGCTGTCGAAGCTGCTGCCGCTGCTACGCAGGCCCACGGGCTGGCGCCCGATCTTGGAGCGCGCCCAGCGGCTGGCGTTGTACATCGACTGGCTGAACAGGCCCGCGGGTGCCGCAGCAGACGCCATGGCGCTGTCGATTGCCGGCCGGTCGGTGGGCCAGCTTATCTGCAGCTGCGGCTGCGTGCGCAGGCGGCGGGCCATGCGCAGGTAGCCGAGCAGCAGCACGAGGAGGGTGAGCGTGCGCCAGCCGTCGCTGGCCACCCAGCGCGCGTAGACCGGGTGGCGCGGGATCCAGCAGTAGGCAAACTCGGACGAGCGGAAGCGCCAGATTATCTGCGACGCTATTGTCGTGACCAGCGGGAGGAAGAGGATCATGCCGAAGACCGGCGCCATGTTCGTCTGGATCCAGTGCCGGTGCCGCATCCACTGCGCCTTGTGGAACACCGACGCGAACGTGGCCAGCGCAATGACGATTACCGACACATCGACAGCCTAGTGGGGGGGGGGGGAATGGTATGCTAATGACTGTTAGTTGAAAACCTGTTTTGTTTTTAAATATGCTACATACATGTTTTTTTTCTTCCACGATGGTCTTACCTGCTGTGCCCAGAACTCGGTCATCCCGCTGAGCGTGCACCCGGGCACGGACGCCAGGCGGCCGAACACGAGGTAGAAGAGCCCTGAGATCAGCGCCGACAGGGCGGCGGCAAAGTTTGCCAGCGTGAGCATGAAGAGGAGGTAGTGTCTGGTGCGCCAGTACGAGAACGAGTCGCGGTACTTGATGCGGTGCAGGCGGAACCCCACGTACATGCATCCGAGGATGCTGAGGAAGCTGCCGACCAGCGTCAGCAGGATGGACGCCACGCTGCTGGGCGCGGTATCCAGCAGAGGATGGTACTTCATTAAGAGTTAAGAGTCAGGAGGGGAAGTCGGGATTAAGAAGGCGAGGTGTAAAGTGTAGTTTAAGGAACGTTGGGAAAGAAAGGTGTAATAGAAATAAATGCGTCGGACGGGCGGGTGTGTGGAGAAGCAAGACTTGGGACACACGGTCTGCTTTGTTTGTTTGCTATGTTCTTGCTTTGCTCTGCCTTGCCTTGCTTCTACGGTAACCCCGTAGCAGTCTCCTCTACTTTGCATATGGACTGGATAGTAACTGGCATTTTTTCTTTTGCAAAGAAGAATATTTCATTGGGAATGATACTGCCCAGCGGTAATATTCGTAGAAAAACCATCGATATTCAGCGCAATATATGGCAGAAAATGTAAACAAACATGCGGGGTAGCCTACTGTTCAAGGCTACTGTCCTGTACATTCTCTCGCACTCACTCATCATCTGGGCATTTTCTACGATGTAGCATATAGCATTTACATGCTGGCTGATCCAGAACAGGAATCACCGAATATGCTGATCCAGCGATCGGAGATCAGGCGTGCGTTCTTCGCGGTTCTATTTCATCCGACAGAGGTGTTGTGTGTTTCGAATAAAACAAAAACGCAGCTCTTGTCCCACTCGCTCTTTTGTTTTGCCCAAGCAAATTAATACCTTTCCTCTCTCACTCCTTCTTCTAAAAAAGAGCCCAATCAGCAATTCAGATTTAGACAAGATGGCACTCCGCGTCCCGCAGGCAAATGGGCCGCAGCTGTTCAAGGAGGGGTACAAGAACCTGCAGGGCCTCGAGGAGGTGATCTTCCGCAACATCCAGGCGACCAAGGAGATGAGCGAGCTGACACGGACGTCGTTCGGGCCGAACGGGCGCAACAAGATGGTGGTCAACCACCTGGAGAAGCTGTTTGTGACCAACGACGCGGCCACCATCATCCGCGAGCTCGAGGTGGTGCACCCGGCGGCCAAGCTGATCGTGATGGCCAGCCAGCAGCAGGAGGCCGAGGCGGGCGACGGCACCAACTACGTGGTGATTTTCGCCAGCGAGCTGCTGCAGCGCGCCGAGAGCCTGCTGCGCATGGGGCTGCACCCGTCGGAGATTGCGCGCGGGTACGAGCTGGCGCTGAAGGCCGGGCTGAAGGCGCTGGAGGGCCTGGCGGTGGCGCAGGTGGCCCAGTGGGGCGGCGGCGGCGAGCTGCTCAAGGCCATCACAACGGCCATTGCGTCGAAGCAGTACGGGCAGGAGTCGGTGCTGGGCGCCCTGGTGGTCGAGGCCGTGGCGGCGGCGCTGCCGGCGCGCGACCCGACGCGGTTCAACGTGGACAACGTGCGCGTGGTCAAGGTGCTGGGCGGCGCGCTGGCGCAGAGCCGAGTCGAGCACGGCATGGTGTTCCCGCGCGCGCCCGAGACGGCGGCGACGCACGTGCGGTTCGGCAAGGTGGCGGTGTTTGCGTGCCCCGTGGACATGGGGCAGACGGAGACCAAGGGCACGGTGCTGCTGCACAGCGCGGGCGAGATGCTGGACTACACGAAGGGCGAGGAGGCGCAGATGGCGCGCGTGGTGACGGAGCTGCACGAGGCCGGCGTGGCGGCGGTAATCTGCGGCGCCGGGGTCGGTGATCTGGCGATCCACTACTTTAATCGCCGCGGCATGCTGGCGCTCAAGGTGCCGTCCAAGTTCGAGCTGCGGCGGCTGTGCCGCGTGGTGGGGGCCAACCCGCTGGCGCGGCTGGGCGTGCCGACGCCCGAGGAGATGGGCTACTGCGACGAGATCCGCACGGCCGAAATCGGCGGCGACCGGGTCACCGTTGTGCGCCAGTGGACGGCCGACGAGATCGCGGCGGCCGGCGAGGCTGCGGCGGCCGGGCGGCCGGCGTTCGCGGACCGCATCCAGCGGTCGCCGCTGGTCACGGTGGTGCTGCGCGGCGCCACGCAGAACGCGCTGGACGACGCCGAGCGCGCCGTCGACGACGGCGTCAACGTGGTCAAGGCGCTGACCAAGGACGCCCGCCTGGTGGCCGGCGCGTGCGCCACCGAGATGGAGCTCTCGCGGCTGGTGCACGAGGCGGCCGACCGCACGGCCGGAATCAGCCAGCATGCGATGAAGGCGTTTGCGCAGGCGCTCGAGGTGTTTGCCCGCACGATGGGCGATAACGCCGGCGTCGACAGCACCGCGCTGGTGGCCAAGCTGATTGCCGCGCACCACCAGAAGGAACAGCAGCCGGCTGATGCGGGCGATGCTGCTGCCGAGGCTGTGCTTATGGGCCCCGCCGTGGGCGTCGACGTGGACTGCGACTTTGAGCCGCGCACTGTGGATGCCGTGGCGCGCGGCATCCTGGACCCGCTGGCCGTCAAGCAGTGGGGCCTGACGTACGCCACGCAGGCGGCGCTCACCGTCCTGCAGGTCGACCAGATCGTCATGGCGAAGACCGCCGGCGGCCCCAAGCTGCCCAAGCAGAACCCCGGCCACTGGGACGAGGACGACTGATCCGACTGATCCTTCGGTGTCTCAGGGTGGGTTGGACTAGACTCTTTTCAACCCCAAAAAAATTGTAGCGCGTGTGTTTTGTGCGCTCTGTGTGTCGGAGCCATGAGCTCGTTTTTAAAAACAAAAAATAAAAAATAAAACAAACACAGGGTGTTTCTGAGAATCAGCGAATCAAGAAATACGGGGGTTGGCACTTTGCCCTGGGTCTTGCAAAGGCAGACCGGCGTTCTCCTTTTATCCCTTCGGTACTTCACTTTGAATAGTATATTTGCCTCTTCCTACATCTCGTAATTTCCATTCCCGCTTTCCCCCCCCCTTCTCCACCACAGACAATGAGCATTCCCGTGTCGGCCTTGCACGACTGGCGGCAGGCGCTAGCGCCCAGCGTGTCGGGCGCAGTGACCCTGTCGGTGCTCCTAGCGGCGCTCTACGTGTTCAGCATCTACGCCTCGCAGGCGCTATCCCCGCTAGCCAACGTATCGACGCACGACCGCGACCACCCGGAGGTGATTCGGCGACGCATGCGTGGTGCTGTGACCGCCACAGCGCTCTCCCTGGCGCTCACTGCGCTGGTGCTCGGGCGGTGGCGAGAGACCAACGATGGCGGTGAAAGCAGCAGCAGCAGCAGCAGCAGCGTGGTTGCGCTTTTGGGGCTTGAGGTCGGGCGCGTGCCAGCTTCTGTGTTTGTCTCGCTGGTGCTGTGCGCTACGGCGTACCTCGGTCCGCTGGTGCTCGACCACGTGGACTCAGAGGAGACCTTTCGGGCAGATACTGCGGCGGACGCGCCGGCCTGGTGGACACGTGCTTATCGGAAGGCTGTGCTGGTCTGGCGGCAGCCCATTCCCCTGCGCAACTACGTCGTCGGTCCACTGACCGAGGAGCTGGTTTTCCGCTCGTGCGTCGTGTCCCTGTGGACTTGCGCTGGAATCTCGCTCACCCGGACAATATACCTCTCGCCCTTTGTGTTTGCCCTGGCGCACGTGCACCATGCTTTTGGGCAGCTCCGGAATAGCAGCAGAAGCAGTAACAGTAGTGGTGGTAGTAATGGACAAGGGATCGTGCGGCGGATCTTGCTGGTGACGTGTGCGCAGATCGTGTATACGAGCATGTTCGGGTGGCTGGCTGTTGCTCTGATGGTGCGCACGCGCAGTGTGGCGGGACCGGTGGCTGCGCATGCTTTTTGTAATTACCGCGGCTTGCCGGATTTCGCTAGGGTCGCGAGGTGCCGGCCTGTGGTGAGATACCCGGTCGTGCTGACGTTTGTCCTGGGCCTTGGTGCGTTCGCCGTGCTGTTCGAGCCGATGACGCGTGAGGGCGTGTTTATCTCCTGAGGGCTATGTGTTAGTTAACGGCTCTGCTTAATGCTTCTTTTATATATATATAAAACTGTAACAAAATGAACTGATAACTATAATTTTTTTTAGATTAGATGCGCCTCCCTCTTTATTTTTTTTTAACTTCCTAGAATAGCGAAGAGGCAAGGAGCGGGAGTGCCAGGGTGATGAAACCGGCGACGAGCTGTGTGCCGCCGCTGTACCCCTGGCCGCTGGGGATGATGGGTCCGTCGTTGGTGTTCAGGCTGCCAACGATCGGGTTGCCGAACTGCTGCGACGTCGACCCGTCGCCCTCATCCTCATCATCGAGGCTCTCGCCCGCATCGCTCTCATTATCATCATCTGCCGACGACGTCTTGTGGTGCGACGAGGACTTTGAGTTCTTGGAACTATTCGAACTCTTTGTGCTCTTGTGGCTCGCTGTCCCCTTGCTATCCCCGCTATCATCATCACCGTTATCCTGGCTATCACTATCATCGCTGTCTTCCTGATCGCTGGGCTTGGCCTGCAGGGCGCTGGCGAACAGGTTGTCGCCGAGGCTGTCCGAGTTCTGCGCTGCGGCCGTGGGTGTGGCCTGCGCGGGGTCGAACGTGGGGGCGGCCGGCGGCGTGTAGAGCCCTGCGGCTTGGACGAATTTGCTGGCCCAGACTGGGTCGTATTGCGACGGCACGTTGATCGTGGCGCCGGCTTTCAGGCCCAACGCGGCGGCTAGCTGGCTGTACTGCGAGGGGTCGTCCTGCTGCAGCTGCGCTACTTGGTACCGCAGGTCGCTGAACTCGTTCTGCCAGTTGTACGACAGGCTACTGATGAACTGGTCGTAGTCTGTGTCGGCTGCGCCGGCAACCGTTATTGCCAGGGTTGCTGCCACTGCAAATGCATATCCTGTGCGCATATTTTTTTTAGATATTCGTATGATTGGCGTTGGTATTTCTTCTGAGCGAATACAAGTATTAGAATTTTTTTTTAAAGTTACTAGACAGAAAAAATATTAATATGAGAATGGCGAAAAACTTGATAACGAAAGCAACATTTCTTCTCTAGTCTTGCCAGTCATACTGCTGCCAGAAACACAGAGGACGACGGATGTCTGAGCACTCGGTCCTCGCCCTGCCTGCAATGCTGCAATCTTCTCCCCTGCCGCCATGAGAACTTTGGGAAACTTTCTCGCTCGCTTTCAACAGATAAAGAGAGGGAGAGAGAACCTCTATTACTACAAGAATTGACCGAGAAAACATCCTGCACTGCCTCCATTGTCTGTGTTGTTGTCGTTTTTTTTCTTTCTTTCTTTTTTTCCAACAATCGTAGCGCCAGCCACAAGCCGCCCTCGTATTGGACATCCTTTTTTCCAATACAAATCTTGTCTTTTGAATATTAAAAACATGACATTTCCAGAACCGCATTGGCTGCTTTGTTTATTTGAGCAACAGCAGTAGAGGCCTCCTCCACCTCTTCTACCGCTCCTACTCCCCCATGAAAGAAACAGTAGCAACCAGTCAACAAAAACAAGCATATCTCGCTCTCTCTTGCTGCCGCAGATTGTGCGGCTTGTGCATGAATCATTGGCCTGCTTGAACGCCTGTGCCTCTCCCCCAAAAAAGGGAATCCCAGCAAAACAAAAACAGCGCCATCTTTTTTGTTTTGTTTGAGCTCCCAACTTTCCCACTTCTCAATTGTCACCCATCTGCCGCACATTACTCCTACAACAGCCCGAGTGTGTGTGTGAACAAAAGTAGCAAAAAATATGCTGTCACACTATATATACGCACAAACATGCCACGCAGCTTTGTTGCATCGTGGGCGACAAGAGCATTCAAGAATGAAATTAAATAGATTTCGATAAACATAAAGGTTGAGGAAAGAAATGAAGGATTACACATGGAAGCCAAAATGAGCACCTGCGCAGGCCAGGTAGAGCGAGTGGCAAGAAAGAGGAGGACACATTCGAAAAACGGAAAACAAAATAGGCCATCCCTCTGCCAATCTGCTCTCCACCCAAAGACAATCGCTTGTGCACATAGACATACACACAAGATGCTTTCTTTTGGGAAGGAGAGCTCAGCTCCTTTAGAACAGCGCTGCTGCACCAATGGCACCGGCAGCAATGTAGACAAAGACATCCATTGCCAGCAATCCACCCGAGGCGCTCGACGAGAAGTCGTCGATCGACGAAATGTCGAAGCTGCTGTCCTCGTCCGACGAGAGCTCATCGGTGGTGTCGGTGTCAGAGCTCGTGTCATTGCTGCTCTCGACACTGTCAGAGTCGCTCTCGGAATCGACGTCGTCCGACGACTCGTCGTCGGCAGACGATGTCGCGGTGGCCTTGCTCTTCGACGAGCTGCTCTTGTGGCTCTGCGCCGACTCATCGCTCTCGTCAGAAGCATCGCTATCGTCAGACTCGCTCTCGTCCGTTGCGCTGCTGTTGCCCGAGGTCTCGGTGGCAGACCCTGTGCCGCTGCTGCTGGCGTCCGGAGTCGACGACGGAGTGCCCGAGGCGTCCGACGAGCCCGAGCTAGCGTCTGTGGGAGTGGCGGCGCTCGAGTCGGTGGCGCTGTCCAGAGCATTCTGCACGCTCGATGCCAGGTTGTTGATATCCTGCACGTCGGCAGATGGCGAGGCATCGGGGCTGGGAACGGCCGGCTGGGCGGCGTCGGCAGACGGAAGGGCACCGGCGGGCAGCGCAGTAACGCCTGCAGGCAGGGGCAGATCGGTTGCTACTGCTGGAAGCGAAGCTGCTGCTGCCGCATCAGCCGGGGTCGGAGCTGCCGCTGCTGCTGCCGGAGGCGAGCTGGCGGCTGCCAGGGCAGCAATTGCAGGATCGGCCACGCCGGCGGCCGCAATTGCGGGATCTGCAACGGGAGCCTGGGCGTAGACGCCGACAGCAAGTATGCATGCGATAATCGAGACCTGCATTATCAGAGCAGCAATGATGTGAGTATGTAAAGCTAAGTGTTTCGTTGAAATAGAACTCGCGAGAGGACTATTTTCTGTCGATAGATGTGTGACTGCTTGTATACGTGGAGAATCAGAAAAAAGATCGACCAACGAACGAGGAACAAAATTAGAGTGCTAGTGCAGCGACAACAGAGAAACAAAGTTCAAGATCAGCGAGTTATTGCCACCGTTTGTACAAACAAAAAATGTCTGGCAAGCTGAGGTCGACAAGGCGAATATTATTATTAGTAGTAAAGAAGAAAAGAGTAAATACGGAAAGCAAAAAAGTAGAATGTAGTCGCTAGGGCTGGGGTATACCTACCGTGTCCTTTTAAAAGCCAACTCGGGTTGACATTTTTCACTGCCTCTTTCTTCTTCGTATTCTGCACATTTGTCCGAAATGCACACCATCCTTCTTCCATTTAGTGTGAGCTTGCTCGGTTCTGCCATTTGCTGTTGAAACACAAATCAATGAGAAAATGACACTTCCTTCTAAATATAGTGTGAGATTACTGGACATTTTTGTTTACAACAATTGTTCATCTTGTGCAAGAAAAAAAATGGCAGCGAGCGTGTGTGTGGGAAGTCTGCAGGTGATTACGCACCAGGAATCTCCTCCGGGCATGTCTTCAAAATTACGAATTTCCTCTTTTATCACTTTGCGCAATTGTCTGGCTGTGCCCAGTAGGTTGTACATCTACATGGTTCTCACCCTCCCCCTCCCCCCATTTGTGTTCCTTTGGCTGATGGTCGCATATGCGCAAATAATGGTACGCTGTTCAGAATCAATCGCAGTAAATTATTTAAACAAACAGCTTGGGTACTTCAACAAGACAGAATAAAAACAAGAGAAACAGAGTAGCATTCTGTGAAAAAACAGAGAATCACTCAAGCCCTTTTTTGCTTGTACGGGTTACCATTGAGAAACGCTTTCTTTTCTTTTTCCTCACCATTGGAAGCCATAGGCAGCCACAGGCTGAAGATTATTTTGTTTTAGCCTTTATTTTGGCACGCTTAGCCAAGTCTATAGGCAGCAGCACTTGGATCAGTACAATTACGCTGGTTGCTGAGCCATCGACAGAGAAAATTAGATATTGTACGTAGCGTTTGTTTATACGGGCCCCACCGTGTATTATTCTAGCCTGGCGTTTTGATGGCTGGCCAGATCAATACAAACGTCTTAGCGTTTGCAAGTGTACGTGCACACTATGGATTCAGGCATCCTTCCCAAAAAGCTAGCATATACAAGGTGTCAAGAGCATATGCACACGCAAGCGCCTCGCTTGGTTGCAAGCCCCTGATTTGAATTCCCCCGTTTCAGCCCTGCACATATAGAGCATTATACTGTGTTTGTTCCTATGCCTGGTACACGACTTGCAGCCCGCCTTCTTTTCAGGTATGTTATGCCAGATGACGTACATCGTTTAGGCATTCTAGAAGCACCTCAGTATCAATAGTGTCTCTCTGGTCTGCACAAACTATTGCCTACTATAGGTTGGTGTAACACAGCTTGGCATTGAAGGGGGAAAATATTGATGCGTCTGGCCGAAATCGCTGAAACTACCTACTATAAGCTATATTTCCTACAAACTAAAATATTATTAGCGACAACGCCACCCTTGCTTTGTTAGCTAGACTGAATAATAAGCCTTACTGGCAAATTTACAAAGACACGGCCTACAAATCTACCTCGAAATTATTATATGGTGGTCTAGAGTGGCGCTGGTATTGGGCTAAAAACGGAGGTTGTAATCAATAGCCGCCACAGTGGGCTGTGCATTTTTCGATTTTAGTTTCCAAAATAAGCAGGTTCTCTCATTCGGGCTTTCTTTCGATAGACCGTTTTAGCATCTCTAGTCTTTACCCGACTCGGTCTTTCATGGTCCATCTCGGTCTAACCTGCACTAGTTCGAATTGTTTTGATCAGGCAACTAAGTTTGACAAACAAATTTGATCAATTTATATTCAACCCGTAGCTGCATAGAATATTTATTGAATAACGAACTAGACATTCTAGAAAAGCGCAGCATACGCAGCTAGACCGCCAACAACTGACAGAATTCCAACAATGGGCTTTGTAGTGACTGCGCCACTCTTGGAGGAACCGCTCTTGTCGCTGTCCTTATCATCATCGCTGTCGCTATCGTTGTCGCTATCACTGTCATCGTCGAAATCGTCGCTGTCGCCCCCAATCACGGGAAGAGTAGGGGTGGGGATACCGCTAAGAACTGAAGAAATAAACCCGGTATTGGATGAGAGGAATGCGTTGAGTGGTCTCATGGCTGCGCTAACTGAGGCAAGGTAGTCGGGGTCGTTAAGAAGCTTAAGCTGTTCCTGGGCATTCTTGCTATCCTGGTTAAACATTGCTTCGAAATCTAGTGGAGAGCCGCCAGCTCCATTCTGTAGAGCTGACGCGTGACCAAGCGAAGCCAGAGTAACGAGAGTTATGATAGAAGCGTTCTTGATGGACATATTGCTGCAGAGTTGGTTGGGGTATGCGCGTGCGAGTAAGGAAGGTAAAGACGATAGGTCGAATATAAGGACAAAAGTGCAAGTGATAAGAAAAAGAGTACCTACAGAGTAGCTCTCAGTAATAGCGCGTGTTTTATAGACGTTGCGTACACCATTTTCTAATTGGTATAAACACTGCTGAGTGAATATGGAAAGCACAATGGTTAATTGTTTGCTAGTTCCGGTAAACACGCCTTTGTCCGGGTTAAACATTATTGCAGCTATCACTCTGGATTGCGTAAACAGTGCTTTGGAGTAGCTGTGATTGAAAGGTGTGGGTAGATGCTGGCAACTAAACACAGCTCAAACGCTTAATAAAACTGCAGCGTTTATTATTTCAGAGGAAAGCCTAGAAAAGTGCAGCACAGGCAGCAAGACCAGCAACTGCAGCAATAGCACCAACAATGGGCTTTACACCAGATGCTCCACTCTTGGGCTCGTCGTCGTCGCCGTTGCCAAAAGGTCCGTCAGTAGGGCGAGGCACGTTCTTTGACAGCGACGAAAGGAATCCAGGGTGGTCTTCCAGATACGCGCTGAATGATGCTGCAGCCTTGCTAGCCGAGGCAAGGTAATCGGGGTCGTTAAGAATCCGGCTCAGCTGATCATGGGCTGACTGGCCGGCCTGGTCCATGGCGTCTCCCATGTTAAACGAGGATGAGTCTGCGCTCTTTACACCACTAGGGTTGAAAGCCGAGTTGATGTTTCCGAGCTGATTTTCGGCATTCTGGTTGAGCTGGCTGAACATACCATCCATGTTAAACGGGTCGTCGGTGGTAGTCCCAGCAGAGTTGAGGCCAGGGAGAATGTTGTCGTTGGTATCCCACATATGGACAAAGTCAATTGTGTCCGAAGTAGCCTGGTTTTGGCCGTTGGGGTTGAAAATCGGGTCGATGCTTCCCAGTCCCTGCTCAAGAGCCTGGTTGGCCTGTGCCATGGCAGCAGCCATATCAAAGGTAGTGTCGTCGGAACCAAACTGGGGCACAGCTACAGCAGATACGACCGAAGCAAGAGCGGCAAGAGACAGGATAGCAACGTTCTGTGACACCATTGTATATTATAAAGCTATATAGACGGATTAGTAGGTGTTTTAAAAAAGGACAGGGTCGGAGAAATGAAGATAGAGAGAGAGAGAGAGAGAGAGAGAAAATTTTTAGAATTATCTTTTACCAGGAAATTCAGCATGTTCTCTATTTATATAATTCGCATATTTGCCAGTATCCAGCAGTATTTCAACCATGGATGTGCGATAAAAACGCGCATCTTGCGAGAATAGCTGTGGTGGCCCATTAAGCCGCCGAAATAGCAAATGAGGCGGCGACAGCATCAAATGTTGACATAAAATAGACATCCGTACAAGCCAACCCGGGGACTAAAGACATGGTTTGCATGGTTGATCATTGCAACTGGTTTTGCGCTTGCTGGATGGTGTTTTTACGTACTCTTTGGCTGGTTCTGCTTTTCCCCATCTTTGCTTTAGGATGTGCAAAAGGGGGAATGTTGCATAGTTTTTTCTGGCTCTCTAATTTCCAGATAATTCGTATTTTCAATGTATAGATGGAAACAGGCATTGCACGATTAAGGATCTGAACTTTTATTGGTCAGTGTGCTTACTACGGCAACCCAAACAAGAACGCATGTTGAAAATGAGGGACAACGTAAATCCTCGTATCCGCGTTAGAAAAGGCAACAGTGGGCGGCATTTTTATTTTCTATGCATGATGGCGGCGTGAGTGTTTTGCTTTCTGTCAGTCATGCAGTGCTTCAGCTGCGGCCACGGTAATTTCTACCCAAAGGCGTGCGCTGCGGATTAATTTGAGGTTTCTGTAGAAAGCGTTTGACGGTTCTTGGGCTGCCGACATGTCAAACGAGTCAGTCGGTTTGACAGTGCTATTGGCTAAGCACATTCTGCATGTGTCTTGAGACCATCAAAACAATAGTGGAATGAGCAGGCTAATGTGCTTGTCTAAATCAAAAAAGACAATAGCAATTGTCGGGTACAGATCAATTCGATTGAATATTAGAAAAGACAAACTACATGTGCCAATGCTTCAGAAAAGCGCGGCATAAACAGCCAGACCGGCAGCAGCAATAACGCCAGCAACAGGCTTCAGACCGGCAGCACCGCTGGAGCTCGACTCGTCGTCCTCAGTAGGTCCAGTATCGTCATTAGCGCTGCGAGTGTCAATTGAGCCCTTGCTGGTGTTCTTTGAGCTGCTGCTCTGAGCGTCGCTGCTCTTGCCAGACACCGATGAGCCATCATCGCTTTCGCTGTCGCCGCTATCATCGGTAGCCTCTTCGCTGTTGTCATCACCTACGCTAGGCGCAGAGATAGTGGGAAGCGAGAGCCCATCAGCAAGAGAGGAGAGAATGTCGGGATTGTCCGAAAGGAAGCCGCCCAGAGAGCTCATTGCAGCCTCAGCCGACGAGATGAATGCGGGGTCGTTCAGAAGAGAGGTGACATCGTCCAGCTGGGTGCCGACAAGGTCGCTGGCCTGGGCAAGAATGTCGTTCAGGTCGCCGGTGAGAAGACCGCTTGCCTGGGCAAGGATGTCATTCAGATCCTGCGGAGCAGCTGAGGCTGTGCCAACGGAGGCAAGGGCAGCAATGGCCAGAATGGCAGCGGGCTTGTAGAACATTATATAAACAAGGTGCGATGTGTTTGAGAAAGAAATAATTAAGGTTTGGCAAATAATTTGAAATAAAAAAGCCCCATGGGTGGATATGACACCGGTTTTATACAAAATTTATTGTCACTGTTTACATTTCTGGAATAGCAAAGACACAATAAAAGCAACACATCATGTTGGTGGGGATATGTTGTGGAGAGAATACCTGATTGGCCTATAAAAATAGACATGCAGAGTTGCAAAGAGAAAAAGGGAGAGAAGACTGCAACGAGGACAACGGCAACAGCAGCGGCAACAAACAGACACCGATCCACGGCCGCGGTGACATCAGCCAAAATAGTGTCTGTCATTTGGTGCCCAGGCTGCACACGCGTTTTGCATGGGCGATCATTCCAACCCGCACTTTTTAACTCGGCCTTCTGATTATCGAAAAAGGGAAAGGTCTTGAGTGAGCGCATGGTATCGACCGCTTATACCAGAGGTGGCGATGCACCGCGTAATGCTGCGCTCTTGGTACTTGGTCAGAGGCATTCGACACAACTACAACGACACGTATTAGCCAAGCATATGTCACACACCAATATTGTCTCAGCTAGCATTTGTTTTCTACCTTTTAATAGATTCTAGTCCATTTATTATTACCGCAGCACGTCTAAAAATAAACGTTGCCTGCCAATCCATATTAATCTTGCGAGGTTTTCAAAGTCGCCATTTAGAATTAGAAAATTTGTTGGAACACACCCCTGTTTAATTATAGACATGCTGTAATCTTGCCCAGGGCGCTATCCATCAGAATCGCCAAGTAAAATCAAAGCATTCGTAGCATTCAATTGCAGCGCCCACGTGCGAAGCATGCTAATGCAAATTTGAGCACCAAAGACAACCATTCTATTTTATTTTGCGGGGGAGACAAGCAAGGAAATGCATACCTTGGTCTTTCTTTCTTCAACAGTGCATTCAGCGTGGAGGAGGGTATTGTCGATGGCCGTTGTTCTTATATAAAGAGATCACATGCTTGCGTAGTGTTCTTTTGTTAAATGGTAGGGTTTGTGTCTCTGAAGAATCTTTGCCCTCTTTTATTCCTGTGATATCAATACCAACACTTATACTACACCATTCTCTCTGAACCACGATTTATTTCGAATCAAAAAGATAGCACCAAGAATGCCGAATCAGCCTGTCATAGTTATTGGCGCCGGTGTCATCGGTCTGACTGTTGCCAACAAGCTGTTACAGAGCACCTGCTACGATGTCACTATAGTAGCAGGACACATTCCGGATACAATTTTCAGTGCATCGATGAGGTCACCCAAGTGGGCGTCTCCCTGGGCTGGTGCACACTGGCGTGCGTCGTCAAGCAGCAAAGACAAGTTACTGCAACAGATGGAAATCCAGACTTACAACGAGATGCTTGATTTGGCTGTTAACGAGCCTGAATCTGGCATATCTACTGCAACGGGAGTTGATCTGTATGAAAACCTGACTGAAAAGCCGTGGTATTCGACCATGGTAAAAGATGCCCTGAATATTCCTACTAAAGAGCTACCGCCAGGTGTATCGCATGGACTTCAGTACACGACTCTGCTGATCAACGTTCCTCAGTACCTAGTGTACCTGAGGACCAAGTTTACCAATGCTGGAGGCAAAATTGTATGCCGTGCGTTGCGCTCAATTTCTGAAGCTCTAGATGTGACAGGCGCAAATTCAGAAAGGCTGCCAGTTATTGTCAACTGTACTGGTCTTGGTAGTAAATACCTAAGCGACGTCGCAGACAAGGCCATGTATCCGATTCGCGGACAGACCGTTCTTGTGCATGCACCAGATGCAAAGCGCACAATTACACGCATTGGTGCTGCTTTCGGGTACACGATTCCACGTGGTGACGGCTCAGTCATTCTTGGGGGAACCGCAGAGAAAAACAGCTGGGAGACAGAGCCTGACTCGGATACTACCACAACTATTCTCCAAAGAGCACTCACCCTTGAACCCGCTCTGCTCCCGGGAGATGCCAGTGCATGGAGCACCAAAAGCATGAATGAGCGTGTTGCGGCGCTTGAAAAGAGCATTATATCGGTTAACGTGGGCTTCCGACCAATGAGAGATGGTGGTGTTCGTCTGGAGACAGAGTCATTCAGAGACCCTTCCAGCGGAAAACAGTTCAACGTTGTGCACTGCTACGGCCATGCCGGATACGGATACCAGAGTAGCCTGGCATTTGCTCAGCGCGTGTGTGAGCTAGTAGATGAAGCGACATAAGATGTATATTTTTTATTAAAGATATATATATATATATATATACCTTTTCTAAAGAATGTTTGGTGTTTGCTGTTTTATTTCCATCAATATACACTTATTATAGCACAAGTATTTAAATCCAACAGCCTGCTAGCAATCCAGAATATACACTATGGCCAGATTTTGCCCCCCAAAAATTCAATTTTCTTGCCCGCCAAAAATCGATTTTGCCCCCAGCCAAAATTCCGCTTTTCCCCCGCATAATAAAAAAGCAATCAGATCTTATATTTTTTTATTGCTGAGGAGCCAGTCAGAAAATTCTAATTTCAGACAATCAGAAAGCTTTAAGCGGGGAAAAGATGCAAAATCAGATCATAGCGTAGAAAACACTCCCCCACACAGCATGTGAATATATATTTTTTAAATCAAAGTTTTATTTACACATTCATGCAAAGTGAGATCATTTTAATAATATTTTTTTCGACCCTCTATTGCCCAAAAAAAAAAAAAAGAAAAGAGAGAAAAGAAAAAAAAACACATACACATCTCTCTACTCTACACTATTGAACTTGAACTAGTTTTTTCTTTTTTTTTTACTATGGTGAGCCATCCATCTAAGGTGGCAGAACCACCTCCTAACATCGCACCTACTGAGATAGTCAAGCTCCCGATATCTACAGTCTGGCATGACAGTGATTACCTGCTGGCTCTTGAAGAACATGTCAGACGTATTCACTTCCTAACCACACATACCTACCAGCTGAGCAAGTACATATTCCTTCGCAAAATCCATCAGCCAAACTTTAACATTTCCCAGTATATCTGCCACACATTTTTCGAAGAATGCTTTCTCATGCTTACAACCCGTAATCCACACCATAATGTCCAACCTTTTACTCGCCAATGTCGCACACTCATTAATGAGTTCCTACCAGATTACCTTGATGCAGCTGCCATTGACATTACCACCCTCACCAGTGGTGGCCAGTCTGCCATGTACGAAGCCAAGCA
>JANBOJ010000206.1:0-30136 GCA_027574685.1 Coemansia erecta
CCGGGCCGAGCTGTTCTGTCGCCTCCTCTGCGCGTACCCAATCGACTCTCTCCTCGGCCGCTGCCTATCGCGCCCGTGCTCCTCCGCCCTTGCCGACGGCACTGACGGCACTGAGGGCACTGACGGCACCTGCGGCTGCTCAGGAAAGTGCTCGTAGGGCGGCTGCGGCGACGCCGGCATCTGCACGGGCGACACATACCCGGGCGACACATACCCCATATGCGGCGACCCATATCCGACCGGCGACGCATACCCCGACGAGACATACCCGGCCCCCGGAATTGCATACATCTGCTGCGACGGCGGGCTGGCGGCCAGCGAGTAGCCCTTGGGCGCAGCGTCATACGCGTGCAGCGGCGGCGAACCCGTTGGCGAGTACAGCAGCACGGGCGACCACATAAGCGGCGACGTAGTCTCGGAGCGCACAAGCGGGTCGTCGAAGCGGCCGCCGCCCTCGCCGTTGATGTGCTTCTTCAGCTGCTTCTGGCCCTCCGAGTCCGCGATGCGCGGCAGCAGGGGGCCGGAGGAGTTGGGCAGGCGCAGGCCCTTGAGCTTGTCGATAACCAGCATGGCGGTCTCGCGGTCCGGCATGCGCGCGAAGCCCGCGCCCTTGTGCTGCCCCGTCAGCGTGTCCCGCAGAATGCGCGCCGACACCACGGCGTGCGGCTTGATCAGCTCGACCAGCGCGTCCTCGTCGATGTCGGGCGACAGGTTCGAGATGTATACGTTGGCGGAGCTCTTGTCCTGCAGGCGCTTGAGCTTGCTCTTGAACGAGTCCTTGGCCAGGGTGCTCTGCAGGCCCTGCGCGTTGAACGCCTCGATGGCGCACTCGGCCTGGTGCTGCAGGCGGTACTTGACGAAGCCGTAGCCCTTGCACTTGCCTGTCTCCTCGTTGATGATCGACTTTGACGACTCGATCTCGCCGTACGGCATGGCCATGTGCACGAGCACCTCGTCGGTGCAGTCCTCGGGCAGATTGCGGATGTACACGTTGCGCGAGTCCACCGCCTCGATGCTCGTGGGCGACAGCACGTCGACGGCCGACGATGCCATGCTGGAGTACCCGGGAATGCTCAGCGGGCTGATGGCCGCGATGCGCTGCTGGATGGCCACTCCCGGGTGCTGCTGCTGCTGTTGCTGTTGCTCGTCGCGCCCCTTGGCAGTCTGCAGCTGGCTGATTGGAATGTGCATAAAGTGGCCTGCGCCCGGCGGGCTTGCCGAGAGCGGCGCCATTTGCGGCGAGCCGCCGGGGGACACTGCGAGCGACGCTCCGGTGGCCGGCGTGGCGTAGTATGCATATGCCTGGCCGTGCGCTCCTGCCGCCAGCATCTGGCTGCCGACTAGGGCGTACCCGCCTCCTGGCGATGCGCCTGCTGCTGGCATGCCTATCGGGCCGCTCGGGCTGCCACTCATGTACCCTGGAGATCCGACCGGCGGCGAAGCCGGTGTGTATGAGTACGGGTATCCGCCCTGCTGGCTGGCTAGCTGGTTGCTCGGCGACCGCGATAGACCCCCTGCGTACCCCATCCCCTGGTACTGCTGCTGGTGCTGCTGGTGTTGGTGCTGAGCTTGCTGGTAGTAAGGGTAGCTCGGAATCTGCATTGCCTGCTGCCGCTGCTGCTGCTGCTGGTGGTATTGGTAAGAGTACTGCTGGTCGGCAAAGGTCGCCTGCGCTGGAAGCCCGCTGCCCATGCCCGTGCCCGTGCCAGTCGGCGTATTGGATGTCGTGATGGTTGCAGAGGCGGAGTTGGAAGTCATCGACGACCCGACGGCCGGTACTGCAATGCCGTCATTTCCACCTCCGCCAGAGCTGTTGCCGCCGCTGCCATTGGTGCTGTTGCCATTGTTGTTGTCGGAACCTATCGAGGGCATCATTAAGGTTGGAGGACCAAGGTTTTTTGTTTTAACAGGTAGAAATAAACAAGAGTGTAGTGCTAGTGTATCGAAAAAAGGGGGAATATAATAGTAATAGAGCAAAGGAAAGAGTGAACAAGAGAGAAAAAGAGAGAGAGCAAAAGGGGAAGTGGTATAGGATCTAACAGGAAACAAAAACGGGGGGAGTGCGGTGGGTGAAAAACAAGCGCACAAATTGTATCGACACCAAAGAGGGTTTATTTGTTGTTTTTTTTCTTCGTTTTCGATAATAATTCCTGAGGCTTTTCTCACTTTCGTTCTATTTAGTATCCCCCCTTGAATCGATTTGGGGCTACTAAAAAAGCAAGCGACAAAGCCTCAGAAAGCGTGCATTGCATATCGCATTATTTGCTTCTAATCCCCTTTATCAGTCAATGCGTATGCTGCCGCTTTTTTTTTGCCTTCTGTCTGCCGGCAGAATACAAGCATGCCGGAACAGTCAACACAAGGTGCTACTGACTCAATTCAAGGGCCCAAGAGCCATTCGAATGGCCAGATCATTCGCTCCCCCCGGTTACAATGCAAGCAGACAAAAGCGCCAGCTGTAATAAAGTGGGTGTGGGGGTGGAGAGTGGCAAAAACGAGGATCTTCTGGGCGAAGAGTGGACGAAGAAAAAAGTAATTGAATGAGATTGCCATGACATATTAGAGCAGATCTACCATCTGCCTCTTCCGCCGACAAAAAAAGTATTTTTCGGCGGCTGAGCTTTAAATAGGAACTACATGGAATCACTCGGCACGTCACAAAAAAAAAAGAGGCGTGTGCGTATGATGGCGCTTACCTCGGAGCATCTGCGCGCAAGACAAATAGAGTAAATAACCGTATATGTGCGTTAATGAATGCTGTGTGCGTTCTGTGTATCAGACAAATATCAGACGCCGATTCGCTATTGTAAAGGACAGAGAAAGTGTGTGAAGGAGCGGGGGAGAGAAAGGTCTATATCGAATATTTATAAATTAGCGTACAATAGAAAATAAAGTAAACGAAAAAAGAAGAGGGGAAAAATGTAGAACTGACGAGCAGGCAAGAAAGGAAAAAAAAAGCTGAAATCTGTCGGTAAAGCTCAAATATCCTATTCCAGCGAACTCTGAAATGTTACATGGCCCTCAAACACACACACACACACACACACACGCTTGCATCAGCAGCATCGACAGCAGCAGCAGCAGCAATGTAGAAGAGGGGAAATTGAAAAAGATTTTCATTCAAGAAATGACCGCCTGGCTCTTTGTCCACTTTGCAGAAGAAAAAAAGGCAAGAGCTGTTTCTTTGATTTTGTCGAGTGGCTGGCGAGACATAATCGGTGCCCAAATGTCCCTCCTCCCTCATGGCGCACGTCTGTCGAGGAATAACTCACGTCTAACCTACAGGGAAGCGGTTACTCGGGCAAAAAAGAGGGACTATTAGCGAAGAAAAAAAAACGTGCGCCAGGTTATCTGCTTGTTCTTAGAGTTTCAGGGATTCCGGAGGCTTGGGGCCGCAAGGCGGCTTCTAAAATGCTCCAACAGAAAAAAAAAGAGAATTAGAAGTGGGGATCTTAGCGCGCCCCTGCTCACCCACTCTTTCAAAGAAGTCAGCAGCTGCGACGTTTGTTCCTTCTCTTTATCGACATCCCTCTAACCCCCTGCCAAATCGGCTTCGAGCCACGATGTGTGCCTTTTTCTTGCCTGCCTCTACAGACATGGCATCCCTTCGTCTCGCTCTCTTAACAGTGCTTTCTCTGGAGCAGGCTAAAGACGCAATAGGTCGTGTCTCCAGTCATGCTGCCAATGTATGCACCCGAAATTTGGCCTGTGCATAGAAATGCACTGCAACCTCTCTATATCCACACTTGTATCGGATTATCCAAAATAAAAAAAGTCCCAACAGCAAGCACAATAAAAAATGTAAAAAAGGAGCAGGATTGTGCATAAATTCTCTTCACCATGAAACACTAAAAAGGAATAATGAACCTTGTTACCAAATTGGCATCCAGCCAGCATACATCACAGCGAGGTTATCCGACGAAGTCGCCTGCTGGACCAGCTTCTTGACTTGATCCGCAACCGAAAGCTGCACATTCGGATCAAAATCAGTGCCCACCAGCTTGTCGTGGATGCGCTTAAAGATAAGCTGCGCCTTTGGGTTGCCCATCTGCCACCCCTTCTCGTTGATGCTGCTGCTTCTGACTCTGTAGCTCCGGCTGTACTGGTTGTCAGGCCGGCTTCCCGGAACCACCCTGCCTCCGTCGTCCTCGGCATTTGGTTTGGATTCCGCTCCCAAGCCGAATATCTGGCTCTCAATCACATTGGACATGCTGTGCTTGCTGGGCGCCACAGATGTAGCTGGCACCGTGTTTTCCTTTTCCTGCGTGTAGAGCCATGAAACCAGCGGATCAAAAACAAACGCTTCGAGGACAGCCATAACCGAGTCGCGGTGGCTGCGCAGCACGCGCATAGTATGGTGAGCGGTGTACTTGAACGCGCCCTCAATGTTGCTGACCTCCATTGGCATTGTAACCATGCGCGTGAGTCTAAACGGCACGGTTTCAGGATACTCGTCACGCTGGGCAGCAAGCTCAAAGCAGTCGCCAAGGTCGATATGGACAACCTTACCGTTGGTCGAGTGTAACAGAATGTTTGTCAAGTGGCGGTCGCCCAGGCCAAGGATATAGCCTACAATCGACATGACTGCTAGCGAGCGCGTGTAGTTTGTTCTCCGTTCAAGCCAAGTCTCGGCATTCGGCGAGTTGTACCACATAGCCTGCTGTAGATCGTCACAGGCCGTACGCTCAATCACATACTCGAACGACTCGATACGCTCAATGCTGCTCAGCGACTTCCAGTCTGTCGAAATATCGTGAAGCATCTGGTTTTCCTCGTGGACCGATCTCTGATGCGACTCGCGGAAATAGCGGATGACATCGGTTATGCTGTCGCAGTTGGGGTAGAAGCCAATAAGTCCGACATTGGAGGATAGCGGTATTACTGGATACCTCTCGATTGCAAGCGACCGCTGGGATGTCTTGTCGTCGATAGCCAGGAATGAGTTGATCAGACCGAACAGCTGCATGACACGCTCATCCTGCCGCAGATCCTCATGGCCTTTGAGCACAAAAGTGTATTTGTTGCCGTCAGATCCACATATATTCATTGAGCGCGGATGTTGCTTTGAATCATAAACCCGCACTACTGGATCAAACGAATCAATATGAACAACCTCTCTGTCTGGGTCATACGTGCCAGGAACAGCCAAATGCATATTGCGGCACTCAAGCAGGAGAGGCGCAGTGTTGTCAAGCATAATGTGCTGGAAATCCTGGATCATCTTTCCACACTCGTAGAATACCTTTGAAAAGTACTTCCACGCCTGGTGAATGTACGACTCATCCCTGTGCTCCTTGTCGACTGAAAAGTATTTTCTCAGGTACTGCTCGGCTGTCATAAGCATGTTTCCAAAGAGCTGGGCAAAGTGTATTTCTCGCAGCGTCTCGGGATTGCGCAGTCTGTCATAGAGCGGAGGAAGAATACGGAGCATCTCGTCGGCATTGTCAAAGTTGTAGTAGAGCTTGCTCGTATAATCAAGGGCATCGTGCCACATCTCCGGGAATAGCAGTGTTACTCTAATAAGCTCGCGGCTAACGACTTCAGTTTCTTCAACAAGCTCTGGAGTCAGCTCGTGAAGACTGGCCAGAATCTCTTTGGATATTTTGATGCGGTCTGGATGTTCGCTGCGTGCAGCTACATAGAGCGAAAACATAATTGCATTCGGATGGAACTTGCCGATATCGGTCAGGATGTGCTTTATCAGATCAATCGTTTTCTGGTGCTGGATGTGGGTCCGCGCAAGTATCTGTGGAATCACCTGCATCCACATGCGCAACGAAATCGACTTTATTTCGCTCTGCACCGCCTGGACAACCTGATCAAACTGTGCATAGTTAAACCACACGGTTAGTAAACGAAGCATGTCCTGAAGAGATGTATGACCCATGGATAGCTGGATTGCTCTTATAAATCCATGCACCGCTGGAACGGCATGCCTCTCGACAATGTCCTTGCTTATTGAAATGTGCTCAACGTCGTATCTCTGGGACTCTGTATAGTGGCGAACAGCAAGATTATGCCATGCTTTATAGGACATATGGTCTAGCACAGTGGCAGCACGGTTTGATTCGAGAATTCTCTCGCTAATATTCTCGCCCTTTAAGCGATAAAGAATACCCATGTCTTTAGCTGTGTTTGACGCCTTCTGGCTACTAGTTGTAGTAGCGTGAGATGTGTCATTGGAAGATGGTCTGAATCCATTTAGGGAGCCCTGCATCTGCTGATAATCTGCTTTGTACGTGGGCATATCACTATTAGCCCCGATGCCTGCTCCTCCAAGGGTAGCTTTGTTTCGGGCCTCCTCCTCAAGCATCCCGCTTTGCTCAATATCAACGAGCCATTCCGCCTGTCTCGAATAAAAGCGCGATAACAGCCGGTGAGTACGTGCGGCATCAGAATAATCGTAATCTGCGTTGTTGCTGTTGCTTTCAAGCTCGCAGGCATAGACATGATCAGCAAAGGCATTGGGGTTTTGTATGTCAAACCCAATCTTCTCAGAGTACTTTTTTGTAAACATCTCCAGCATCTGGAATGCGCCTTGCCTCTCACCCCTTGCCCATTTGAACTTGATATACATGTACACCAATGGCGGCTTCTGCGTCAGTCTGATCATGTTGTCCATCGTTTCCGAGTCAAATATGTCATACACGGGACTGCTGTTGCCACTAGTGGATGAATAGTTAAGGGATACGCCGTCTTTCAAAAGCTCGGACCTTGCGGCGTATCTGTTTTGCTGCTGAAGCTGTTGGAGACGTGTGTACTCCTCTGCCTGAAGCATGTCGTTATATGAAATGTCTGTAATCTTGTAGCGAATAATTCCATCCATATAATCAGCCTCGTCTTCAAGCAGATTGCGGATCGCACGTGTTGCCGTGTTGATTCTGCCCGTCTTTCTGCACATGTTGATGTATTTAATCCACATGTCAAGATCACGAATTGGACGTAGAACCATCTTTCTCATCCTCAGTATCTTTTGCCACATGTCGACATCCTGCTGAATTCCGTCCAGTCTCTGCTGCCAGGAGTTGACTATCGACATCTGCATCATTTTGTCACCTTCAGCCAGCTTGTATGCCATGACCTCTTCAAGTTCGGTGAGCATCTGGCACTGGAAAACCTGCGAGTACGCGCGATCATAGGATTCGCTGATGTGCGAAATCAGTTCCTCTCTTATGCCCATGCGAGCCTTATAGATGTATGAAACGGCGGCATCAAACTGGTTGTTGTTGACTGCCAGAATAGCCTGGTAGAATGGCTTGTTATGGTTGTCATCTGGAAGCATAGACAGATACGCCTGCATGCGGTCGAACTCACCCATTGCCCAGGCTATGTTGACACCAACATTTGCCGATGCAATCCGAAGCTGGTAATCGCCGTTTTGCCATATGCGCTGGTATATTGGCACTAGTGTCTCCCAGTCCGACATCTCATAGAGACACTGGATCTGTCCATTTATGTTTTCGTAGCTATATCCAAACTCCGCCTCCTCTTGCCTATAGATTGTTAGCGCATCATCCCAGTGTCTAAGGCGGGTATACCACTCTACGCTTTCCTTGATATCGGGCTGTTCCTTTTTGACATAGTTGAGCATTCCGATAGCCGAGTCATGAAGATCCATGTTTTGGTTAAGATCAATCAGTTTCTCAATAACGTCGTAGTTGTTCTCCAACGTCCACTCAGCCTCTTTATAATGTAGCTCTTTTGCCAAGGAATGGCAACGGCTTGCATACTCAGCAAGGTGCTTTAGATCGATTGGAATCTGTTTTTCGTCACGCTCCATAAATCCAGCAAGACTCAGAATAGTCTGCAGGATCTCCAAAGGCACATTTGGCTTGGAAGCAACATCTTGCAGTGACAAAAACATCTCCTGCTGATACTCAATCGGCAGACACGTCCAGCAGGAGACAAATGCGGGATTGAACAACTCCGTCCTTAGTCCAGGGTTACTTAATGCCAGGGATGCACAGGCACGCAGAGCCGGAGATGGCGACTGGTTCAGCAGCTCAATAGTAAACTTTGCCAGCCACTCAATCCAGTTGTCGTCGGAAAGTGTGTGTTGCGTTGTCCATGCGTTACGTAGATGGCTAATATCGACAGTAAGCTGTGCTCCATCACTGCTGCCATATGGATGCTGCTGCTGCTGCTGCTGTTGCTGCTGGCGCATATTGCTGGTAGTTGATTCGCCCTGCACAATCAGCTGTGATTGCTGAGTATCGGTTGGAATTGGTCGGCCGGAGAACAGGTACTTTGAATACTGTTCATATTTAGTATGCCTTTCAATCCCCGCACGCTTTAGTGCCATGTTGATTGTCGGAATAAACATGGAAAAGTCGTCCTGTAGCTGCTCCATCAGCACACATACTAGATCAACCACGCTGGTCTGAAGATTTAACGATTTCGTTGACTGGAGCAGTCGAACAAGAACAAGAATCAGTCTTGACATAAAGTTGTTCGAGTTAACAGCAGATACGATAGAACCAATCGTCTGGAGAGCTCTGATAACAACATTCTCGGGAACTGCCGATACATCAAGAAGCGAGATCAGACGAGGCATAATCAGCAGTAGGTACCCTTCAAGACTCGGTGCCAGAATTCGAAGAGCCTGTAAAGCATCTAGAACCAGTTGATCAGACTTTGAGCCCTTGCCATCAATGGCCGAGATAAGGAAGGAAATTACTTTTTGTATGTGTGGACCAAAGTCACCATTCAATGACTCGGCAAGGACCTCAATCAGCCCAATAAGTACCTTCTGCTTCTGTTGGCTGACTAGTGGATCGGCGACAAATAAATCAAACAGTGGCTCTAGGTACGGGCGAATCAGCTGTCTCGCAATCCCGACAAGACGACCAAGACGTTCAATATACGACTCTCTTGCCTCAGGTGGCGCTGATTCCATTGCCTTGAATATAGCGGGGACAACACTGTCGAGATATTGCCCACAGACACTCTGGAGCGGCGCAAACATGGTGTTTAACGCCTGGACAGCTAGCAAATGGCTTTTAGACTCCTCGGATGACGACAATATCCTCAGTAGCGCATTTACCGACACCGATGTAAAGTAGATTGGATCATCACTGAAGGAAATTCCATATGAATCGACCTGTATATCTCCAACAAGGTTTCCGTGGGGTCTCTCGTTGTTAAAAACAGTCATCACATTTGGAGGAGGTGCAGTGTACTTTTTGCTATTCCTTCTTCCATAGTTGCGGATCGGCTTTTTGATTAGTGGCGACCTTGGCTTACCTGATCCAGTTCCTGCAATCGCAGCATCGCCCATACCAATAATAGCAGCCATATTGCCAGCAACTCCGGCGTGGGCAATACCACCAGCACCTGCTGCTGCAACTGCCGCCGCTGCTGCCGTACTACCGCCAGTTGCTGATGTGCTATTACCGCTGCTGCTTATGTTTGTCGATCCGGTCGTAGTAGAAGCATGTGCAATTGCATTTTTATATCTGCGTGAATCAATTGCACCAAGTGAGCCAATAACCCGCATCGTCTCCTCCTTAATCTCATCTGACTCGGACTTGAGCAGTCTCGTTAGAATTCCAAGAAGCTGCGGGTAATCGGTATATGGGTCAATAACCATGCCGCAAAAGCTTGCACAGCTCCCAAGGGCTCTTAGCGCCGACAGCCGCTTCTGAGAGCTAGAAGAATCACCGAGTGCCTGCATAATACTGGCTAGCAGTGTATCGGTATATGGAATAAGAATATTGCCACCAATCTGAGCTAGCGTAGCAATTGTATCAAGCAGCTTGCTCGCTAGCTGGGGTATGCCGTTGTCAATGCATGGCATAATCGTTAGGAATATGTCTCCTACGTAGGGATGAATCCAGTGGTTTGCCGACTTTACCAACATCATAATCATCTGGGCGCATTCGTCACGCTCCTGGTTACTGCATGCATACTCGAGCTCGGTTAGCAGCTGGATTACCATGCGACGCAGCGACGGCATTACGTGAGCCGGATTTATAGCCAAGACGTGGCCGATGATCGACAAGATAATCAGTTTAATCTCGAGCAACTCGTCGCTGGTAAGCAAGAACAATGCCTGGACGTTCTGTGCCTTGCTCAGGTGGGTATAGAAGCAGTTACCCACCTCAAGCATTTGCACAGCCGCTAGTCTTACATCAGTATCAATATCTGTGACTGCCGAAGAAACAAATTGCTCGACTACAATGCTGGCTACATCATAACCAGCTCCAGCGCTCATTTTGTAGAGGGAATCAGATTCAAGGATGTGCGTAATGGTGTATATGGCGGCTTTGCGCACATCAGCACTGCTGTGTATGGTATAATGCAGCAGGCTATTAACTACGAATTCAGAGAGATTGTGGCCGCTAAAGTTAAAGTAGCCAAGGATACGTAGTGCAAATATGAGACTCTCATTGGTGATCGGGACTTTTCTGGCAGCGGACACCACAAGAGATACAGACTTGCTGGTTGTTGCGGTAGACTTGAATGAGCCAGACGGGCTGTCATGGCCAGAGATAATGGGGCTCGAGATTGAATCAGTTAGTGGTTGCAAATTATCACCCGAATCACTCACTGTAATCATTGAGAAAGATCCTGAAACGGTTGTATTTGGCGGCAGTGTGTTGTCTGTATTGGTGACAGGCGCATAGTGCAGAGACATTGCACCCATATGGCTTTCAAGGCTATTGAGACTATGCTGAACAGATCTAAATGGCACATCAACCAGAATTATTGACACAAAATCAAGTATTCTGTCCTGAATTGCCATCTGCAGTTCGGTTATGTTGTTTCCTAGCTCTGCCAGCGAGCTAAATAGCGACTGGCTAAGCCCTGTTGTAAACATTAAATCCAAAATGTCGTGCATGTAATCGATCAATACTGCTCCCATTGCAGATGCGAGTGTGGCGATAGTCTGCAGAACCGCAGCAATATTCTCTTCGCTGTCGGGTTTAGCATTGCGCGGTCTCGAGTTTTGTGATAAAATATCCCTAATCGCGTTGGTGGTCATCTCCAAGTAAGGATAAAAGTCATTTCCGCAGCTCTTGGCAATATCTGCAAGGGCCACAAATGCCACGGCCCGTTCATGGCTATTGTTACGAGCTAGATCAACAAGATATTTGCTGACACATGCAAGAAGAGTTTCGTCGTTGTCGCTGCTAGTATTTCTGCGCTGGATGACGTACTGCGCAAAGTTTTTAGGGCTATAGCTTGCCAGTATCGGCAGAAGTGATATCGCCGCTCGGCTTACAATAGGACTGCTGTGGTTTCTAAGCTTGAGTGCAAGTTCGCTGGCCTTTCCAAAGTACGACTGCATAAACCGGTCACCATACTGAATCAAACCTTGGCATCTTAGCAGCGACGCATGATGGCCCTCGATGGTTCCAAGGCTCTGGTCTTTAATAAGCTCTTCAGCGATATAACTGAGAAGCATGCTTCTAGACAACTCATCCTGCTTAGGAAACAGCTTTAAGCATGCGTACAGTGTCCGGGCCGCTGCCAGGCGCATTTCAATCTTCGAATTGTGTAGATATGGGCTGATAAGTGTAAGTATGCGCAGAATGTAGTTGTTGACAATTGAGATCCCCTCGCTGCACAGAGTCTCTAGGAGAACAAACGCTGTCTTTGAGCGAACCTCGTTGCGACCTGACTCAAGCCATTCAATACACATACTAATATCCTTTTCAACCATGGGGATTGCCTCCGTCCATCTGCACTGGATGGCTAGCTTGTATACTTCTGCCGCCTCCTCGCATACGGCCATGTTGGTTCCCTTAAGAAGCGTTCCAAGCTGAACCATCAGTCGCATCTTTTGTAAATGATCAAGCGTGCTAATACCAACAAGCATAAGAAGAACTGCCGTGCATGCGTGATGGTCCTGTGGTGATTTGGAATTGAGCAGTTTGCGGACAAGTAGGGTAAGCTCGGTGTATACGGGGTTTTTGTCACCATGCTTTCCACTCGATTCAGCGTCGTCAATCTAAGCGATTAATGGAGACTGGGCAGGATTAATTAGTATATTTAAATCAAATAAAACATCAGGTTCATGTTAGTTGTCTCTCTGTTTTACCTTTCTTCTAAGCGTCGCTGCAGCGCTCTTTCGCAAATTGCTGTCACTATAAATGTCGGGAAGAATATAGCATTTTGGGTTAATATACTGTTATAATTAAAGCATGAGCGCGCCATTCACTTTTGTCGTGTTCCCTACTTACGCTGACCGCAAAGAATCGATTAGCTCCTGGTTGATATGCTCGCTCATTTGTGTATGGTTGACTAGTAATCTAAATATTCGACAACAATAGTCCCTTTAGCTGATGTGACGGTTTAAAAAAATAATACAAGATATAAAAAATGTAGTAATAAAAAAGGATAATACAAAGTGTAATAATAGTGAGCAAAAAATGTTGCTGCTATGGCGAATTCGAAACAAGTGTGAAATTGTAAAGTGAATTCGAATTCACGTCCTTTTTTATTTCTTACTATTTGCCATTCAAAGCGCAAAAGGGCGAATGGGTCTATTCTGAAAAGGTAGACAACACATGCAAGCGATCTAGTCTTTTAACAAAAGAAGAATCAGCGTATGATGCTTGGCAAGCCAGTGCGAACCTTTGAAAAGCACAGAATGCTTTCAAGAGTTTCGTTCCTATCAACGATGCGCGTGTGTGCTTTTTCTGGAACTATGCAAAGTACGGTATTTTGAAGATGTAGTGATAATATGAAACCAAAAAAGAAATTGGTCGAGAGCAAGACTACTCAGCTGAGAGCGAGACTTTGGCAGCCGAAATCTTGTCTCCAAGGCTCAGCGCAATGCCCTGCGTCTTTGCGCGAATGCGGATATGGCCAGTGATCGGTGAGTCGTCGGTCGGCTTCTCAATGGAAATGTTGGCCAGCGCATCTTCGCCAAATATCGAGCGGGCATATAGATTCGCCGAAAGGAAGCCGCAGTCGCCAGCCAGGGCATTCTCGGGGGTCAGACACGCCATGTTGGTTGCCTTCATGATGTGCTTGAGGTAGGCGCGCAGGTCCAGGTTCTCGGCAGCCTCGCGAGTTGTGGCCATGTTTACCTTGTTCTCCCACTCGAACTCGGTCCACATCGCATGGAACTGCGATTCGTCGCAGCGCGCTGGACGGATGTACTCCATGATGTCAACATGGATATCATTGAGCACAATACAGTGGTTGTCGCTGGTGCCAGGGCCGTCATAGACGATTGTGCCAAATATAACGCCGGTCTCAGTCGATGACACTTTGATGCTGGCCTTAACGCTCGAGAACGAAAATGCTGCCACGTTATACGAGGTGGGCTTTTCGACCAGCTTTAGGTCGCCGAGAGTCGAGAACTCGACCGAGAGATTGCGAAGCATGGTGTTGGTCTGGTTGACAATCATGATATCGAGCAGGATATCGTACTGGTTAACCTCGACGTATGCCTCTGCGTAGACTGCATCGGAGAAACCGGTCAGCTGGACAACGCTGTCCAGCTTGGAAACCGCCAGGCGTGAGCCAGAGTCGGCAGTGCCGGCAGCGACCTCGGCGTCGCGGTCCAGGTCGTCGTTGTCCTCAGAAGCAACACTGCCCTTCTTTGCAAGCAGACGGAAGCCAATGGCATCGTCAACCTGCACAGCGCGCTCGCTCTTCGTCTTCTTCGCCTCGGCGTCTGCACGTGCAGCCTCTCCTTTGACAAGACGGGTAAATGCATTTTGCGTATCACTGATAAATGCATCGGTGAGCACCTCCGAGTCCTCATCCATGTGCTCAAGAGCACGGATGCAGGCCAGAACGCGGTCGTAGGAGTCCTCATCGATTGGTGTGGTGACAAAGTTGGACTGGCCAATGCGGATAATACCGGCCATAATCAGCACAGCCTCGGCACGCAGGGCATTGAGACGCGACTTGCCTTCGTCGCTGGTAGCCACATCGGCGAGTGCGCTGTATCGCAGAACAAGTTTGGCAAGCGTGCTCGCTAGCACCGTTCCCGTAAAGAAGTCGCTGTGCAGAAGCACGGCACGAAGCGGCGGCTTGGTGTCAAGCTTGATGGTGCTCTGGGCATTAACTGTAAGCGACGATTCGGTTGCATAGGTGCCATCAGGCAGCACGCGGCGTGATGCTGACGGCGCCGAGGCTGTGGTCTGGGATGCAGCGTCCTCTGCAAGTCCAGAGGCTCCCTCGAGAGCCTCGCGCTGTTCGGCGGCCAGCAGCGGAAGCTCGCCAATAGCCTCGCGCAACTTGGTCCACACGTCACGGATCTCCGATGCAGACTCGGCATACTCGCCAAGGATCCACAGAGCTCCACGGATGACACGGCCAGTCTTAAACTCGAGGAATGAGCTTACAAGATGCGTCACAATGCTTGTGCGAAGTGCGGGGAACTTTTCAGCAACTTCGCGAACAAATACAATTGCATCGCTGGCAGACGACGAGCCAAACTCGGCAATCGAGCTAAGGAACAGATCGACAACGTCGGCTGCAACTTCGGGGAACTGCCCTGCACACGTGTGGATGGTCTGGATTAGCAGAAGCCTATAGTCAGACGACTTGTCGTAGTCGCTGTTGTCAACGGTCTTGTTCAGCTCCTTCTTGAGCATGGACACAACGTCGTTGACGTTGCGGCGGGTCGTCAGCTTCATCACAATGCTCAGCGCCTTGCGACGCACATCCAGATCGGGGGTGGCCAACACGCGCAGCAGATCCATGACCAGGTCGTCGAGAATGCCCTCGTGTCTTGTGCGCAGCTGGTCCAGGCGTCCAAGCACGATGATCTTGATGTTGTTATCTGACTCCTTTGACGCTAGCGTGATGTAGCACGACGCTGCAGCCTTGATTGCAGCTGGGTTGGCGGTCAGGCCGACCAGGGTGGTTGCTGCCTCGTACTTTACAGAGCTCGCCGGGGCATTGAGCATATCAAAGATGCAGCGCACAAACAGACCCTTCTGGGCCGCAAAGCCCTGTGCAGACCGGCGGATGAGCTCAATCACAGCAAGCTGCAGCAGCTCGTCAAAGCTGGCCGCAAGCTGGGCATTCTCCTGTAACCACTGTACAGCCACAGCCGGCGCATTCAGCGTCAGCATGTTCAGCGCGTTGCGCCGGCAAGTCATATCAGCTTCGGCGCTGAGAAAAGCGTGGATAAGTTCGGGCGCGTCGGGAATTAGCTGCGGCTGCGAGCGGTAGATCGACGAAATGGCCACCACGGCGTTCTTGCGCACATACGCGTGCCTGTGCTCGAGACAGTCGCGGACCGGGCCAATCAGAGGCTCGAGAATCTCTGCCTCGCGCATCTTGGTCAGCGCACGCAGCGTTGCTCCGCGGATAAACTCGTTAGGGTGCTGCAGGTCGTTCATCAGTGCATTGCAAATAAGGATAGTCTCGTGCTTCAGAGTGCCGTCGGCCGCGTACTTTGGGCAAACCTCCCAGTAGAACAGGAGCAGCTTCTTGAGCGACTTGTTGCGGGTCGGCATCACAAAGCGGATGATGTGCATTAGCAGCTGCTCGTAGTTCTCGCCCTGGAGAGTGCCTGTAATCACCTGCTGCAGCGCCTCTGCCTTGATCTCGTCTGTGCCGCGCTCGAGATTGCGACGTAGCGTCTGAAGATTGGGCGTTTCGACATCCAGATTCGGATGGAGCAGCATGTAGCATGCATCCGCGGGTCCCTTTGCTGCCGCTGTTGCCATCATGAACGGTTAGCCTGAGGAATTAGTTCCGTGAGGTGAATGATGTAAGTAAAAACAAATTGCAAAGTATTCTCTGGTCAAGAGGAAAAGCGAAGGCTTGAGGAGCGTTGCAAGTGACGAAGTGTGTATTCATGGCTACTGCCCATTGGCTGCACATGTGTGATCTAAACAGCGGCGGCGCGTAGATCAGATTACTGGCGGTCCGATCAAGATGCCACCAAACTATGATGGCGGCATCAGCGCATCAGAAAAAAATGTTGGAGGTGTAAGATGTCAAGAACGTGCTTGTTTAAAACGACTGCCAATGGTGCAGACATTCTCTGTCTTGTTTGTCATTTCCCTGTTAAAAGAAGCAGTCGAATAAATAAACCATTATAAAAAAAGAAAGCAAGCGAATACAATTTCAATCCTATTATACAAACAAAATTAATAGTATATTGCATTTTATAAAAGGAATTTCACGGACATAAAATTTTAATAAATAATTGTTCATTCAGAAAATATTTTTTCTTACTTTTTGTCTTCTCTAGCTATTATCAATCATTTTAAAACAAGTATTTACTAAATTGAGTCTCAGAAATGTTTAATGCCAGTAAGCTTCCATCAGTCATTATTGAATGCATCTTTAAGCATGCTCAAGTCAATGCTGAACAAGAGGTAGCAACATTGTGGAAACATAATCTACATCTGCTATCCATATGTAAAGGCTGGAGAGAAGTTTTGTTTCCTATGGTCTACAAGGATGTATTTATATGTTGTGAATATAATGAAGCTTACCTGCCAGACATGCATGATAATGGCGGCTATTTGCCTGAAACTGCATTCTGTACAAATTTTAATCTGGTCAAGCAACTTGGAACTCCTAGTTTGGCCCAGACGCTAACAATACATATTGGCCATTTACCATGCCTTGAATACATTATAAATAACGTTGATAATTTTTTTGCTAGTAACAACCATATCTGGGATAGTATAACAAGGTTAAAGCTATATGTCACTACAAGTGATGTAGGCAAAAAAACATAACACTAGATATTTTCAAATCTAACTCAACATATTTCTCAAGAGGTATCTATAAAGCCATGCCACATATAACACAAATAACAACAAATTCTGATTGCCAGACTGCACGTATCCTTGCTGAAGAAATATATAAGGCATATTCTTTTCAGCTCATACAATATGATGGCCATATATTTAGTTCAGCTGTCATCAGTTCAGACAGACTAACAAGTCTTACTATTAGATTTGATGATGAGCATTGCTATAATGCGCTATCTGGTACTGTTAGTTCTCTTCAAGTGCTAGATTTGAAAAAATGTATCTGCCAACTTTAGATGGAATCCATTCATGATGTCAAAAGATCAAGAATATATTGAATTTTCGAGTTTGCGCAAATTAACTATTGGCAAGATTGATCTTAGTGGACCATTTGCACTATCAAATGAATCATTTAACACCGACTATAGGACATTAAACCTTCAAGTCTGTTTCCCTAAATTGGAGCATTTTACTTTAATTTGCACAACCTTCCATATGATCCAAAACTATCTATGTTCAAAATCGTATGCATGGCCAAATGTAAAGCATCTATGTCTAGATGGTGCTATAAATAATAGTATGAGGGAAAATTTAGAAAGTGTTAATGCAGCAAATCTAAACGAAGTATGCTTATTTATTGTAAAGCAAATGCCAGATCTATGCAGTATTGATACTGGTGTTAGCACACATCCTGTAATACACAGAATCTGTAACAATCTAATTGAGCGGTGTTCAACCAGACTAAAACAAATTATTAGTCCCAAAATAAAGATTTATTCGAGTTTAGCATTCATACAGAATCTAACACACTTGTCTGCATTGCTATCACCAGACTCAATGTACAACCTTGCCAGCTCATGTGCTGAATCTCTACAAAAGCTTTCACTTTTTAATTTACCTGATATTTTTACATGGAATATTTTGTTTTCAGAAAGTGCTACTAGACTACTGAATTTTAGGCATTTAAAGGATTTGGAATTATCATTTGTTTCCAGCTCAGTTAGTGTAGAAACAGATTGCCAGCAATTTGTAAATGGTAGTTCTAGCAATGATGTGGGTATTGAAATTGCTTGTCCTTTCCTCGAGTGTATCAGAATTAAAGGATGTTCATATTCCAGACTGCTAAATATCTTTAGGGTTGGAAAAATAAAATGGAACAACGTTCACACAATAGATTGGATATTTTATTCATTGGGATCTGATAGCAGTGTTGACGGATTTGATATGTGCCTTGAGAACTTTTGTGGAATGGTTATTGGGACAATGCCAAATGTTAAAAACTTAAGTCTTAACAGCATGAAACAAAGAAATGAGTCTATACTAGTATCCAAACTAGTATCTGGATATAATAAGCAGATTAAAAGGCTAGAGAGCAATGTTAGTATTGACTATTCTAGTTGCTACTTAAAGTCGGTTTCTAGTCTAACTTTAGATGTTAGTGGTTGTAAATCAGGTTCAGCATGTATTGATAGCAGCAATGCTGAGGTATTAAATCTTCAAGGTGTTGCTGGAGACTTTAGCTGGAATATGATTGGCCCAATTGATGAAAATGGGAATATCGTTTTTAATAGTTTGAAAAGTATTAGCATCAGCGATTTCTTACCTATAACTGTGTTTAGAAATGATAGCAGTAAGCAAATCCCTATTATAAATAATCCTGTAAAATACAAAACTGTTGTTGTTTTGCCTAAAGTAGAGAGTATTGACATATATGCTGACTATAACATAAACACTCTCAAGCATTCAACTCTTAAATTCAATAATGTAAGTCGTGTAAACCTTCAAGGTGCTGCTACCTCTTTGCCTATCTGTGATTACAGCTCCTTGAAAAATGACACACATATTGTAATTGAAATATTTGCAATTAGTCCAGAAGATGAAGACTACTTTTATAGTTTAACAAATAGCTGGTTTTGCAGTAATGCGACTAAAGTAAGTGCTCTACTAGTGCTACCACAGATTCCTTTCAATGTTGATGGATTGAAAGCAAATTGGAATATACTGACACTGTTGCAATTTAATTCAGCTGTTCCAATGGATCAGCTGGTACACATGTTAGAGCATCTGCCAAAGTTGGAGAAACTTTATTTAACAGGAATAGATATGAATAAGGCAAGCACGATCTATGCTGTTAGTGAGCAGAGTAGTAAAATGGCAGAATATGTAAAGCCATTGAACTCTATGGTTATGCACATTAGTATAATGCTGCATGGGAGAACATTCCCATATGGGATTCAAGACCACATTCGATACCTTGTGCTTGCATTGGTCAAGGTCAGAACAATCAGGCTACCCCAAGTATTGGTGTTTGATAGAGATGACTTTGTGGAAGAGTATGGCAAGGACTATCCTCACATTGTTGATATCACTTTTTAGTTGTGGTATATCCATTTGATGTTTGAATCTGTGGTGTTTAATCTTTGGGTGGCAACATACCGATTAAACATGGTGTTATACTAGGTGGAAAAGCAATGATTTAAATGGCAGGTCTGCGAACAGCACATTATATAGGCAGGCAGTTATGGACAAGTCAGAACCTTTGAAACAGCGTCTCCAATATCCCAAGACTCTACTGCAGGACATTCTCCTAGAAGACGTACTCTAAACTAGCAATGAAGTCGCTCTATATGGAATTTTTTGTAGCTGTCCTTGCGATGGTTGCCGGTGTGGCCTGCTACCCCGGCCCAGATCATAGCGCAAAGTGGAATGTGTGCCACAGGCGCTGCGACCACGGCCACAACTACAAAGAGTGCATGCACCACTGTCTGCACTAGGCGATGAATATACGCGTTTTCTGCAGATGGTCAATGAATAAACACTTTGATTAATAGCATCCCTATTTTACCTTGGTTGAACCGTGAACCGGGTCAAGAAAATTTCCACCCATCATGTTTAGAATGACCTCCGCTCGATCACGCGATCGGAAGCAGTAAATGGCGCCTAGGCAGAGCGGATCATCACGTGCAGACTGTGAGAAGCAAAGTCGCATTTGTCTGTGTATGCGCCCGGCCTGGCCTGGAATTAGACAAAGAACCGTTTCACACACACGCTCTCTCTCTTCGCTCTCTCGTTTTCGATTCGGAGTCGCATATATTTATATTCTTTTTTTCTATCATTTTCATTTTGTACCGGAAGACAGTCCCGAGTATTGTGTTTTTATAGTCCTTTATCACTACATTGGCGTGCGGCGCGTTACATTTATATTTAATCTGCAGGAGAGGCACACTTTGCCGATACTGACAGCGGGGGAAGGGCTCGAGCAACAGAAATATAGACTGGACACATGAGCGACCAGACGGGCGAGCACATAAGCGGCGAGCTGCTTCGGCAGCTGCGGTCAGAGTAGGTTGGGCGGTGCTTAGCGGCAGAGAGGGGGTGGAGGTGGGGGTGGAGGCGAGAATGCACGGCTGCTAAATTGAAGCTGCACTGACATTGAGATTGTAGAGACGCGGACGTGCGGGCCGAGGCGTCGGCGGCGCTGGTTGAGCTGGTAAGTAGAGCAGGGTTGGGCTGGGTTGCATCGACATGGCTGAGGGCCGGGAGCAGAGACGCTAATCAGATCACAGATCACACAGCGGTAGATCGCGGACGCGGAGGCGCTGGGCACGCGCGGGCAGGAGAACCCGGTGTACGCGGAGCTGAACGGGCGGCTGCGGCGGCTGCTGGGGTCGCCGAGCACGGCGGACCTGTACGCGTGCACGGCGATGCTGGGGGCGCTGGTGGACGTCGACGTGGCCGAGAACATCCAGCGCGTGCGCGTGATGGTGCAGCTGACGACGCTGCTGCGCGGCAGCGACCTGGGCGTGTGCCGCGCGGTGGCGGCGGTGTACAAGCGGGCGCTGGAGCGGCGGTGGGCCGAGGCGCTGGGCGGGGCCGAGAAGGAGGCGCAGCTGTGCCTGGAGTGGCTGGGCACCGAGCGCTCGGGCACGCGGCGCATGACGGCGCTGCTGGTGCTCGAGGCGCTGTGCGGCGAGGCCAGCGCGGCGGCGGTGCACTCGTACAGCACAAAGATGCTGACGGCGCTGAGCGCGGCCGTGCGCGACGCGCGCGTCGACGTGCGCGAGGCGGCCGGCCGCGCGCTGGGCGCGTGCGTGCAGGCCGTGGGCCGCGCCGGCGACGCGGCGCAGCGCGGCGTGCTGCTGAACTTCCTGCTGGAGGAGCTGCAGCGCGACGCGCAGGCCGGCACGGCCGAGGGCGCGCACGCGGCGCTGCTGCGCAGCCGCGAGCTGGTGCTGCACGGCGGCCTGTTCATGCACGCGCACGTGCTGGCCACCGGCGACCTGGCGCTGCGGCTCAAGGACCACCGCGACGGCGCCGTGGCGCGCGCCGCCGTGGCGCTGCTGCCGGCGCTGGCGCGCTACAGCCCGCACGACTTCTGCCGCGGCGGCGCCGACTCGCTGCTGGTGCGCACGTGCGCGCAGCTGGTGCGCGCGGCGCGCGGCAGCGAGCGGCTGCGCGCCGGCGCGTTCGCCGCGCTGGCGCAGGTCGCGCAGAGCTGCGCCACGGAGTTCCGCCCGTTCGTCGAGCGCACGTGCGGCGCCGTGCGCGACGTGCTGGCGGCGCGGGCGCGCGCGACGCGGGCGGCGGCGCCGGACGTCGACGACGCGACGGCGGCCGTGCTGGGCGCCGTGGCCACGCTGGCGGCGGCGCTGGGCCCGGCGCTGACCAAGCACATGGGCGGCATCGTCGACCTGATGTTCGCCACCGGGCTCAGCCAGCCGCTGGTCGACGCGCTGCGCGTGCTCGAGCGCGAGGCCGCGGCGCTGCAGCCGGCCGTGCACGCGCGGCTGCTCGACGCCGTGTCGGTGGTGCTGGCCGGCGAGCCGTTCCGCGCCGGCGACTCGGCCGCCGAGCCGGCCACGCCCGCCGCCGCGGCTGCCGCCGCCATCGCCGTGACGCCCGCCGTGCTGGTGCTGGCGCTGCGCACGCTGGCCAGCTTCGACTTCAGCGGCGAGAACCTGTCCGAGTTCGTGCGGCGCGACGTGCTGGCCTACGTCGGCCACGCCAGCGCGCGCGTGCGGCGCCAGGCCATCGGCGCCGCCGCCCACATCGTCGGCGCCGACCCGCTGTACACGGCCATGGCCGGCGCCGGCGTCGAGGTGGCCGGCGACGTGGTGCAGGCGCTGGTGGCCGCCGCCGTGGCCGACGCCGACGCCGGCGTGCGGCTGGCCGCCGTGCGCACGCTGGAGCGCGCCGCCGCGCTGGACTTCCACGTCGGCAAGGCGCAGCACGTGCAGGCGCTGTTCCTGCTGCTCAACGACGCGTCGTTCGCCGTGCGGCTGGCCGTGCTGGGCGTGGTCGGCCGGCTGGCCAACATGAACCCGGCGCACGTGATGCCGCCGCTGCGGCGCACCGTGGTGCAGCTGCTGACCGAGCTGGAGTACGCGCGCAGCACGCGCGAGCGCGAGTGCAGCATCCGGCTGCTGATGGCGCTGGTGCGGGCCGCGGCCAACTGGGTGCGGCCGTACGTCGGCGACATCTTCCGCACGGCGCTGCCGCTCATCGACGCCAGCGCGCCGCCGCTGGCCGCGCGGCTGCTGGACACCGTGGCGGCGCTGGCGCAGATTGGCGGCGCCGAGCTGGTGCCGCACGCGCGGCCGCTGCTGGCCAGCATCATGCGCGCGCTCAACGACGCCGCCAGCGCGCAGAAGCGGCTGGCGGCGCTGCAGGCGCTGGCCAGCTGCGCCAGCTTCTGCGGCCTGGTGATTGCGCCGTACGCCGAGTACCCGCAGCTGTTCGCCGTGCTGGCGCGGCTGCTCAAGACCGACGCCGCCGACGTGCGCGAAGCCGCCATGCGGGCCATCGGCGCGCTGGGCGCCGCCGACCCGCACAGCCTGCGCGCCGCGCCCGGCGGCGGCGGCAGCAGCGGCAGCGCCGGCGGCAGCACCGGCGGCGGCGCCATTGCCATCGCCGTCGCCGGCGCCGGCACAGCGGCTCCGGCGCCCGCTGCGCCCGCTGCGCCCGCTGCGCCGTCGGCCGTCGCGCCGGCGCTCGTCGGCGACATCCAGGTCGACTCGTACGGCACGACCTTCAGCAGCGAGCCGAACTACTTCACGTCGGTGTCGGTGGCCGCGCTGCTGCGCATCCTCAACTCGCCGGCCGACGCCAAGAGCCACCTGCTGGCCGTGCAGGCGCTCAACACGCTGTTTGCGCCGCTGCAGAGCGTGTGCGGCCAGTACCTCGACGCCGTGGTGCCGGCCATCCTGCGCGCCATGGCCGCCGCGCCGCCCGAGGCCGCCGAGTCGTACATCGAGCGGCTCGGCCGGCTCGTCGGCATCGCGCGCCAGCTGATCCGGCCGCACCTCGACCCGCTGTTCGCGCTGTTCGACGCCGAGTCGCCGGCCGTGCGGGCGTCCGAGCCGCTGCAGAAGGTGCTCATCGGCCTGGTCGAGGTGCTGGCCGACGCGCTGAGCGGCGACTTCGGCCCGCACATCCAGCGCGTCGTGCCCTTCCTGCTGGCCGTCGTCGACCGCGACGCGTCGCACGCGCGCCAGCCCACCGTGGCCGCGCTGCACGCCCTGCGCATCCTGGGCCCCAGCCTCGAGGGCTTCCTCTTCCTCGTCATGCCGCGCCTGATCGCGCTGCTGGACGCCGCGCCCGCTGCCGCTGCCGCTGCCGCTGCGCCGCTGCACGTGGCTGCACGTGCCCTCGACACCATCGAGGCCGTCGTGGCCGCCGTCAACTGCGCCGGCTTTGCGTCGCGCCTCGTGCTGACGCTTGTCAGGCTGCTGCAGGACCCGCAGCTGGCCGAGCTGCATGCTGCCGCCGTGAGCTTGCTGTGCGTGCTGATGGAGCTTCTGCAGGACGAGTTTATGCTGTTCATGCCCACGGTGACCGCTGCCATGAAGGCCCGAGGCCAGCAGCAGCAGCAGCAGCAGCTTCAACAGCCGTCGCCGGCCGAGGCGTATCAGCTGGCGCGCTTCGACCGCTACTCACGCCTGCTGTTCGGCGGCCGCCTGATCCCGCGCGACGCGCAGCAGTCACAGTCACAGTCACAGTCACAGTCACAATCGCAGTCACAGTCGCAGTCGCAATCGCAGCAGCAGCAGCAGCAGCAGCAGGGCGGCGACATGTCGCCTGGGCGCGGGGCGCACGGGCAGGGCTCGTCTGGCGCCGGCGCTTCCTCGTCGGCTGCAGCAGCAGCAGCAGCAGCTAGCGGCGCGCCCAAGCTGTACGTCGACGCGAACGCGCTGCGCAACGCGTGGAGCACGCAGCAGGGCGTGTCGCGCGACGGCTGGATGGACTGGATCAACCGCTTTGCCGTCGAGCTGCTCAGCCAGTCGCCGTCGCCGGCGCTGCGTGCCTGCGGGCCCCTGGCGTCCAACCACCCGCGCCTGCGCAGCGAGCTGTTCAACGCCGCCTTCGTCTCGTGCTGGACCGAGCTGCCGGGCCAGTACCAGCAGGAAGTCATCGCTTCCTTGCAGGACGTGGCTGCCAAGCCTGATGTGCCGGCGGATATCCTGCAGACCATCCTGAGTCTGGCTGGCTTTATGGAGCGCGACGAGAAGCAGATCCCCATCGACCTCAAGCTTTTGGGCGAGTACGCCGACCGCTGCCATGCGCTGGCCAAGGAGCTGCACTACAAGGAGGCCGAGTGGGCGCTCGAGAAGGGCTATGCTACGATTGAGAAGCTGATCGAGCTCAACCAGAACCTCGACCTGCACGACTCGGCCATCGGCATGCTCAACTACGTGCGCAAGGAGCAGCCCGACATCGAGGAGAGCGTCGAGTGGTACGTGCGGCTGCAGCGCTGGGACGACGCCCTGGCCATCTACCGCCAGCAGGAGGCCGAGCTGGGCCACGACTACAGCTACGACGACGTCAACGGCCAGATCCGCTGCCTGTTCGAGATGTCCGACTGGGACGCCCTGGTGCCGCTGTACGACCGCATCTGGCAGTCGGGCGACCAGCAGATGCAGATGGCCGCGGCTAACATCGGCATGAGCATGGCCTGGGCCATGGGTGACATCGAGCGCATGGAGCTGTACCTGTCTGTGCTGCCGAGCAAGAGCCGCGACAAGTCGTTCTGCCGCGCCCTCCTGGCCGTCTACCGCAACCAGTTCGACGACGCCGCCACGTTCATCCGCGACGCGCGCGTCGAGATGACCGACGACCTCGTGTCGCACGTGTCCGAGTCTTACTCGCGCGGCTACCTGCAGATTTTCCGCTGCCAGATGCTGACCGAGCTTGAGGAGGTCGTGGCGTACAAGCAGGCACACGACGACAAGGAGCGCCGCCTGTCTATTGTCAACACCTGGCGCCGCCGGCTCGACGGCATCCAGCAGGACGTGGCCATGTGGCAGAAGCTCTTGCGGCTGCGCAGCATGGTCCTGCGCCCGATCCTCGACCTGGACACGTGGATCAAGTACGTCAACATGTGCCGCAAGACCGAGCAGATGAAGATTGCGCGCCACGCGATCACGCAGCTTCTGGACGACGAGGCGCGGTACATGGACGAGGTCAATCGCGGCGAGGTCGAGGTCATCTCGTCCAAGCTGCTGCTGCAGGCGCAGGAGTACGCGAGGCTGCGGTCCCAGCAGCAGCAGCAGCAGCAGCAGTCGCGTCGTGGCTCGTTGGCCATGGCCACGGGCGGCAGCTCTGGCACGCACCTGCACTACTCGTCGATGGACGCGTGCATCCGCATCTCGCAGCAGCCGGCGCTCGTGTACATGTTCCTCAAGTACAAGTGGGCCAACAACGAGCGGCGCGAGGCCTTCCAGATGCTCGAGATGTTCGCCAACGACTACTCGACCAAGATTGGCTTCGACCTGCGCAACCCGGCGGCCTTTGCCAACCAGATCGACGCACGCATGCTGTCTGGCGGAAGCGCCAGCGCAGGCGGCCCGGTGTCGGCCAGCGCGCAGCAGCTCGACGCTGCCGAGGACGCCCGCATGTACAGGCTGCTGGCGCGCTTCTACTTTAAGCGCGCCGAGTGGCTTACCAGCATCCAGCAGACGGCGACGCTGAACCAGGAGGCGCGCGCGATGGCTGGCATTGGCGGTGAGGCCAACAGTCACTATGTGACCAGTCCGCAGCCGCAGCAGCAGATGCAGCAGATGCAGCAGCAACTGCTGATGCAGCAGCGCGGCCCTAGTTCGCGTCGCGAGTCAGTCGGCGTGCGCCGCCGCGGCGCGTCGATATCGTCGTACGCGGTGGCGGCCTCGACAGCCGGCAGCAAGCATCCGTACATTGCCAGTGCCAGTGCCAATGGTGTTTCTGCTGACAACGACGGCGACGGCGGCGGCGGCGGCGAGCCTAGCCTTGATGGCGTCGAGTCGCAGCTGGCCGAGGACGCCGAGTACATCTACCGGCTCAAGGGCGAGCGCATCAACGAGTCGATTCTCGAGTCGTACCGCGCGGCCACGGCGCTGGACAGCAAGTGGTACAAGGCGTGGCATCTGCTGGCGCTGCGGCACTACCACGAGACGCAGCGCTACGACATGGAGCACGCCGTGGTGCCGCGCGACATCATTGAGAAGCACGTGGTGCCGGCGGTGCACGGGTTCTTCCGCGCGATCCAGTTATCCAAGAGCGACACGACGCTGCAGGACACGCTGCGGCTGCTGACTGCGTGGTTCAACTACTCGCAGCACGAGAGCGTTGCGCAGGCGGTGCTCGACGGGTTCAACTCGGTGTCGCTGCGCACGTGGCTGCAGGTGATCCCGCAGATTCTGGCGCGCATCCACATCCAGTACGAGAGCACCAGCCGGCTGATCAAGCAGCTGCTGGTCGAGGTGGGCAAGTTCCACCCGAACGCAATCCTGTTCTCGCTGTACGTGGCGGCGCGCGGCGACCACCCCGAGCGCAGCCAGGCGGCGCGCGACGTGCTGGCCAAGCTGCACGACCTGACGCCCGAGCTGGTCGAGGAGACCGAGGTGGTCAGCCGCGAGCTGATCCGGATCACGCTGCTGTTCCCCGAGATGTGGCACGACGCGCTGGACAACGCCAGCAAGTACTACTTCAAGCAGAACGACCCGGCCGAGATGATGCGCATCCTGCAGCCGCTGCACGAGCGCGCGCGCAACCCCGAGACGCTGCGCGAGTACCACTTTGTGCAGATGTTCGGCAACGAGCTGGCCACGGCCGAGCAGCACCTGGCGCAGTTCTTTGCCTCCGAGCCGGGCCTGCGAGCCGAGCCGCACATGCAGCAGGCCTGGGACGTGTACTACCTGATCTTCCGCCGCATCCAGAAGCTGTTCCCGGACCCCAAGGTGCTGACGCTCAAGGACACCGCGCCCGTGCTGCTGCAGTGCCGCGACATGCACCTGGCCGTGCCCGGCACGTACGACCCGGACCGCGAGATCGTGCGCATCGACTCGTTCGACCCGGTGGTGCGCGTCTACAACACCAAGCAGCACCCGCGCGAGATGCACATCCGCGGGTCCGACGGCAACAGGTACACGTTTGTGCTCAAGGGCCACGAGGACCTGCGCCAGGACGAGCGCGTGATGCAGCTGTTCGGCCTGATCAACTCGCTTCTGGCGCGCGACGCCGAGACCGCCCGGCGTGCGCTGGCCATCGAGCGCTTCCCGGTGACGCCGCTGTCGTCGAACTCGGGGCTGATTGGCTTCTACCCGAACTGCGAGAACATCCACGAGATCATCCAGAACTACCGCGACGCGCACGGCCAGATTGTCAACCTGGAGCAGCGCCTGGCGCAGCAGTTCTCGCCCAACTGGGACTCGCTGACGGTGCTGCAGAAGGTCGAGTCGTTCGAGTACGCGCTGTCGAACACGCCGGGCAACGACCTGCAGCGCGCCATGTGGTACAAGTCGCCGAACGCCGAGGCGTGGCTGGAGCGGCGGACCAACTACACGCGGTCCCTGGCCGTCATGTCCATCGCCGGCTACATCCTCGGCCTTGGCGACCGCCACCCGTCCAACATCATGATGCACACGTGGACCGGCAAGGTCGTGCACATCGACTTTGGCGACTGCTTCGAGATTGCCGCCCACCGCGACAAGTTCCCCGAGACCGTGCCGTTCCGCCTGACGCGCATGTTCATCATGCCGATGGAGGTCAGCACCATCGAGGGCCTGTTCAAGTTCACCGCGAACCACACCATGCGCGTGCTGCGGGCGAACCGCGACTCGCTGATGGCTGTGCTCGAGGCGTTTGTCTTTGACCCGCTTGTGTCGTGGTCGTATCTGCAGGACGCCGAGGACGGGGGTGGCGGTGGCGCCAACGCTGCTAATGGCGCCAACGCTGCTAATGGCGCCAACGCTGCTAATGGCGCTAATGGCGCCGCCAATGCTGGCCCCAACAAGCAGCCGCAGATGCAGCCGCGTGGTCCTAGAGCCCAGCAGCAGCAGCAGCAGCATGCAGGCAGATGGGACGCCGCTGCCAATGCCGCTGTCGACGAGTCTCTCGTCATGGCTGGCAGCCGCCCTGACGAGCGCCCTGGCGCAAAGGGCACCAAGTTCAACAAGAACGAGGGTCTCGAGGACAAGGGCTGGCAGACGGGCAACCCCAAGGCCAGGGCCATTGTCAAGCGCATCCACGACAAGCTTGTCGGCACCGACTTCAACCCGAACGTGCAGCTGTCGGTCGCTGAACAGATCGAGAAGCTGATCCAGCAGGCGACGTCGTCGGACAACCTGGCCGTTCTGTACGTCGGTTGGGTGCCTCTGTGGTAACAGCATTCTGAACGTGTTTTCAAACTCCCCCCAAAAAAATTCAATATTATTATCATTATCAACACAGAGTTATCAATAACAACTACACCAGCATCGATGCAAGACACCTCAGGAGGATAGTGCCTAGCAGAATTGGCAGGCCGGCTGAGGGACGTACGGCGCTTGCCGGCGACTTGCTGCTCTCGTCGGGCGCCGTCGCCTCCATCACACTGTCCACGTCCTCCTGCTTCGGGAATGCCGAGCGAGCAAACTTTGGAATCCACCCCTGCTCGACGCCCAGCAAATAGTCCCACTCGGGCGCCGCCTCGGTCCTAAAGTTCCAGTAGAACCACCCGACAATCTCCTGGTCGTAGATCTCGAGCTGGGCATCGACATAGCGCCTGAGGAAGCGCTTGTAGTGCGTCGAGAACTCGGTGACGTTTCCGCCATAGTCGCCCGTGCACGTGCATGTATCGAACGGGCAGTGCTTCTGTCCATTGGCATAGTCGATCGACCCGTCCCACCTGCTGCCGCGCCCGAAGCCGTTGATATACTTGGTGCAGTCGTGTGTTGCGGCCGAGAACTCGCCAACAACGACGCCGAACTGCTTGCGGTCAAACTGCGTGATATTCTGGGCCATCGTGCGGACCATCTCAATATGCGCCGTCTCGTTGAGCGTCACCATGTAGTCGTCAAACATCTGGTAGATATGCGTGTCCATCAGGGCGTTGGTCCAGTTGGCGCTGACCAGCGAGGGCCAGTCGTTGGGCGACAGGAACGTGTCGTGGATCATAAAGTACGCATCGGGCGCGAGCGCGTGCACAATGTCGTATGCCTCGTTGTAGAACGAGAGGATGTCGGCCACGGGCCATTTCCACCTCGACGGCTCGTTGAGGATCTGGATCCCGCGGACCACGTCGGGCCAGTCAACTGCCAGGAGCGTCATTTTTGTAAGCGCGTCGAGAGTGCGGTCGACGTTTGTTCGCGACAGCAGCCACTCGGGCGTACCCCGGCGGCCCGAGTTGTCGTAGCCGTTCTGCGACCCCGGTGCGCCGTGCAGATCGAGCTCGACGCTTAACCCAAGGTCGCGCGACCACTCAAGGATTCTCTCTACATAGGGAACCTGTCCGTCGATGAACGGCTCTGCGTCTGTCAGGTTGAACGCCCAGTAGCCGATCGGAATGCGGATCCAGTTGATCCCACTCATGACCAGCTGCTCGAGATGCTCCTTGGTCACGAATGTGTCCCAGTGGTCCTCGAGCTGCCTCCGGGCTTCTTCTTTGCCCAGGGTTTGGCTGAACGTCCACTCGTCTACCGGCCGGTCGGCTTCGCTTAGATTGAGGAATTGGTCGAAGAGACTTGGTTTGATAAACGGCTCGACGAGGAACACGCCGCCGATGTTGACCCCGCGGATTGTCGAAAGGTCAGTATCGGTGGCGTCGGTGGTGGCGGTGGTGTCAGCCGGTGCTGGTGTGCTTTCGTCTACGGCAAATATGCCTGCAGACACTGCGTCAGCAACGGCTGTCGAGAGGATCCAGGCGACTAGGATCAGGATGTGAAAGTCGCCGGAGAAGAAATAGTTCATAATAGGTGCGGTAGAGGAGAAGGTAAAGAAGGTAGGTAAAAGGTAGAAGAGAGGTCGTAGTTTGAAAGCAAAAAAAAAAAGACAAAACAACACAAGACCGACTATTAAAGCTCTGGGCAGCAATACGAGTGTTGTTCAGAGAATGTAACGAAAAATTTAGATAGTTCTACTGCCTCTTCTTTGAATTGCCTTGGCCAACGTGTTCCGATGTTTTGGACAACATTCCAACAAAAACAGTAACATTTCGTTAAATA